>JAHRHZ010000013.1:7216071-7347092 GCA_024137785.1 Ginglymostoma cirratum
AAGGCACCCAGCAATCACTTCCCTAGTTTCCCACAAAATTCTGGGAAATACCTGACCAAGTCCCAGGGATTTATCTACCTTTATGCGTTTTAAGACCTCCAGCATTTCCTCTTCAGTAATATGGACACTTCTCAAGACATTATATTTTATTTCCCCAAGTTCCGTAGCATTTCAAGATGTGCTGCATGGGGGACATAACTTGTGTGATAGTGCCATTATCCCTGTCATTTACCATAGTTTATTCAATTGTTGACGTACAAAAAAGTAATTGCGTAGCTGGCAATTAGCCAGCAGAATATGGATTAATTCAGCTGTCATCATGGCACTTTACATGTGTTCCGATTTACTAATTCCTTCACAGTGTGTACAGTTCCCTAGAATTATGAAAAGAGAACATCATTCTTTTGTATTGCAAAGCTAATCCATTAAAGAGCCTGCTGTTGCAAATGCCTGAGCCAAAGACCTTCAGACCTAGAGTTGAAGATGCATCAAACTATACTAGTAGAAATTCATACAGGTTTAATTTGTGAGTCAAAGAAAAGAAACTGTAAACCATAGACATCTTGTCACATTAAATCATTGTTGTTCGTCATTGATCTACCAAAACAACAGCTGTTTCTGTAAGATGTAAAACTAATTGAACGTTTTTATAATCATGTGCAGTCCAAGAAAATGAGGTCAGTGAAATGTGTGTGTAGATTCGCATCAATTTTAATCAAGGGGAAAATTGTCATTTTGCAACAAAAGTAAACCATGACAGGTGTTGAGCACGCGAAATAAAACAAGACAGTATTTGAAATATTAGTAGTAGGTAAGACAACATCTGTGAAGAGGGAAACAGTTAACATTGTGACAAGAGGTAATTGACCTAACGTCAACAAGTGACTCAATGAGTAATACTGTAGGCTCGGAGTGAGAAGATTGTGGGTTCAAGCTTCTCTCTAGGTTTTGAACATAAAAATCAAGTCTGACACTCCAGCGCAGTACAGAGAAAATGCTGTACTATCAGAGATGGAGTCATTGGACAACACCTTAAACCAATGTTCAGTCTCTCCTTTTGGGTGGAGATAAAGATCCCCTGGTACTATTCTAAAGAAGTACAGGGACTTATCATCAGTATCTGAGCCAATATTTATCCCTCAATAAATCGCAAAAACAGATTATCTAGTCACAATCACAGAGTCATTGTGGGAACTTATAGTGGCAGCTTGATATTTCTTTATTCTGTGGGTGATATGGATGTGAATGCCACTGGCCATGCCAGCCACATGCCTAATTGCCCTTGAAAAGGTGGTGATCAGCGACAATGAAGCAACAGTGATACAGTTGCAAGCCAGGATGGTGTACGCCTTGGAGGGGGACATGCAGTAGGTAGTATTCATATGTGTCTTCTGTCCTTGTCCTTTTTAGTGACAGAGATTGCAGATTTAGTAGCTGCTGTTGAAGGAGCCTTGGTGTTGCTGCAGTTCATCTTGTAAATGGTACACATTGCTGTCACCGTGTTTCAGTGGTAGAGAGAATGGGTGTTGAAGGTGATCAGTGATCAGCCTGGTTTTTTGTTTGCTGTGAATGATGTCAAGTTTCCTCAGTGTTGTTGAATCTGGACAAACACAGAGCAAGTGGAAAATACTTCATCGTACTCCTCATTTGTGCCTTGTAAATGGCGGGCAAGCTTTGGCCAGTCAGGAGGTAATCCCAGCCTCTGACCTTTAGTTATACTCAAAGTATTTATGTTGCTGATCCAGTAGAACTTCTGGTCAGTAGTATCTAAGATGTTGATAGTGGGAGAATCAGCAATGATAATGTCATTGACTGTCAAGGGGGAAGACTATATTCTCTTGTTGGAGGTGGTTATTGCCTGGCAATTGTATGTTGCAAATTTACATGGCACCTACCAACCCCAGCCTAGATGTCATCCAGATTTTGCGGTCTATGAACTGCTTCATTTGATGGATAGTGAATATTGCTGTGGTATTTTCTGCATTCAAACAGTGACATTATTTTGGTGTTGTTTAATGGAATGCAAACTACAAGTGAATGTCTAGCAGTTGTGAAAGAGACTATGTGAATGAAATATTTTGTCTTTTTTACTCTGTAGATATTGTCAGAGTTTAAGTATTCCCTGAATTTCTTTTATTTATTATACATCATGTGAGTTGTGCCTCTATCACTGCTTTTCAAAAAAAACGAAACTTCCAAACTTGAGAAAATTCACAGACCTTAGGCTGGAGACCTTATGTTGAATAGTTAGTGTCTCATACAATAAGAAATTCAAGGCAATGGCACATCAACAGGGAACTCAAATGTTTTCTGTCATGTCTAATAAGGATATCATACTCTTTACTTTCAAGATATAAAGTCAATTCAATCTGGATTCTTCAAAACTTGGTTTGAAAAGCAGACTATACATATTGAAGGTGGCTGCCAAAGACCAGGTGACCTTCTGTGATTCCTACACAGCGATGGGATTAACTCATGTCTGAACACTCTTCTGAAAAATCATTTAAATGTAAATGTCCTGGGTGGAAGTCAACCCTTGAAAAAACATTCAAAAAATGAAACCACTGGTAAATGGAATTTACAACCCTATTGTCTGAGTATGAGTCAAAATAATGTGTAGTCCCCACCTCCAGACTCTGTGTCTTGGATTTGATAGTCTACAAAGAAAGCTGAAGAGAAACAAGTTTACCACAAGCAGAGTTGCAGTCACCATTCATCTTCTAACTTTGAATCATTAGTGTGGACAATAGAAGTATTGAACATGTGGTAACATGTTCAAGACAACTGCAGATAACAAACTTTATTCTTCCAAAAATCAGCCAGAAACAAGTCAGTCCAGAAACCAACAGGATGAGAGGGATAAAAGGTACTGCAGATGCTGGAGAATCCGAGATAACAAGCATGGGGCTGGATGAACACAGCAGGTCAAGCAGCATCATAGGAGCAGGAAAACTTGACGTTTCGGGCCTAAACCCTTCATCAGAATGAGAGGGATATTGCTTCAGGAAGGCGAATGGAACCCTGCACGAGCAACCAGTAAACCCAGATAGTGCAAGAAAATGAATAACTTTGTCTTTGCAGAAGATTGGCCATAACTTCATTTAGAAACCCAGCAGCTCTCCAGAATCCATTCATCCAAAAAGACAGGAAGGAGAACCCATCCAGACATACATCTTAACTTGAAGCTTGACCATATGATTTACTTATTGCATTTCTGCTGGTAGCCTTAATGTTTGCTTTGTCTCTGGAATTTATTGTGTGCCTGTGTGTTTGTGTGCCTCTCTCTGCACAGGTGATTGAGTGTGTTGCATGTACATTAATCTGTGTTGTGTGAATAAACATTACTTTTACTCCTGAGTTCAACTGAAAGCTTGCTTCCTGTTCATTGCCAAAAATGACAGCAACCAAAAGTTTTAAAACACTCCCTCTCAACACTTTTGTTGTGGGCAATCGAGAGGTGAGGAAAAGGGGAGAAGTCATTCCACCATTCTCTCTCCCATCACTAAGATTATTGTTACAAATGAGCTAAATTTATCAATAAAAACCTTAAAAAAACCAATCACTGTCTTCATACTAAAATGGACATTCGTTTAAAATATCCAAGTTCTGTGAGCTGCTGAAACAGAGAGAAGCTTCCCATCAGGTAAGAGAGCTACTATAATAAATACATGCCTACTGTTGTACGTTTTAATCTCTACTGAGATGGTATGATCTTTAGTAGTTTTCAAGAAAAGTTCTGACCTGTTTCTTCCCTGTGGTTCCACAGCTGAGTCATGACCTTATGGTGTACGGGATTGTCGGAGTAGCAACTGTCTTAGGTTAAACCATATTATTTATGGTTATTTATGGTTATTATTTATATTATAAAAGTAATAAATACATTTCCAGTTCTCTTGAAAGGTGCACTGCTGCTTTGGATGATGCCCTAAGCACTATCCTTCCAACACCTTACCAATTGAGGTCAGACGTACTTCTAATTTAAAGAAGTCCTTAGTGGAGTGGAATAAAAGGAATGGAACTGCTTTAAAATTTAGTTTAGATTTCCTTTCAGCCTTGAAATAGGGGTACAGGGAAAGTTCACATGAATCTGATCATCTTTAGTCAATATAACAAGAAACTTTCTTTCATAACACAAACTGAAAAATGTGTAGAATTTCTTGCTACTTTTTAGAAAACAAAAATTAGACACTGTTTTACTGAGTTATAAAAGCACTGTGTTAACTGGTGTTGGAAAAGGCTTTGTTGTAGTTTGCTGCCTTCAGATATGCTTTATTGTAATAAAGAACTGCTGCTTTGAGACAAACTGCAAAACATTGATAGATGGAAAAAGTTAGTTTCGCGACTGTTTAATAAGGTCATTTGTTTGATTAAACTTTACAGGGATCATTTTTAACATGATAGAAGATGAAGTGATGAAAACATTGTTTCCAAACTTTATTTTATTTATCCAGATACTACTTCAGGGCAAAAATCCAGGGATTGGATGGGAATATTCCTTGCCAAAATCATCGACTGAGAATAAAACAGCTCCAAAACACAATTATACTTGGGCCATCGTTCGCTCTGAATGCTCAGCTTCTTGTGGAGGAGGTAATGTTTCCTTGTGTAATCACTTAACATGAATTTACAAAGTTCTGAGGTAGACCTTTCACATTATCAGTTAATGGAAGATGTGACTTATACATCTTCCTGTTTAAAATAAGCAGTTTTTCATCTATTACTTTCAGAATAAGTGGGATTGACTATTGGCTTCAAGTCTGCACAGATGAATAGGAAGAAGGCTGAATAAACAGGGTGTGTTTTCTGTATATAAGTAGGTAACCCTAAGAACAATGGACTCATGTTTCAGCTGATTCAACAATATCCTTCCAATTTTCCCTTGTTACTTCGGGTGTTTCATCTGCTGCTTCCTTCCCTTGGTAATAAGTACATTTTGACTTTTTTATTGAGTTTTGGAAGGATATGCTGATTGGATTGAAAGGTAGAGGCAGTTGGTTTGGAGTTTCTGTGCTTGATCAGTTCAGTTGAACGGCCAGTTTCTGTAATTGAATTGTCCTTTTTGTCAACATATCTGGAACGTATTAACATACAAAGGCTACACTCTATTATGAAGTTGATTAATACAATATACTTATTCAGCTTTAAAATGTTTTTCAATATTGTGCTGTCAATCTGTTTATCAGACTAGTAGTTTCCTGTGTCACACATAATTCCAATTATATTTTAAGCATACAACTTCAGATGCCTTTTATGAGAGGAACACAATTCCTTGTCCCCATGAGCAAAAGTTTTCTTGATGTATTTTGCTAAGGGTGCTTCTCTCTAACCCCATTCTCTCAACGCTCTAATTATAATACATAGATAAATTAAGGAAGAGATGCACAACACTTAATTTCATTTTAGTTAATAATTTTAATCGATGTTATGTTTTTGAGAATGCAAATTTTTTTTGAATCCCAATGGGTCATTCAGAAATGTATCATTCTGGGGACAGGTTACAAATAAGAAAGGAAGTTTGCACAGGTAATACAGACCAAAAATATTCATAATTATTAGTTATAATACCTAAAGGAAGTTACAAAACCAAATCTCGATTGCAGAGTTCACAAGACATTCCAGCACTGTTATTTGATCCCTGGAATATCTGGAGAAGTCACATAAATACTGATGTTACAGCATGTAATCGGGTAATTCCCTACAGAAATACAATCATTATATTTGTAGGGGTAAAGAACAAATCACTTTCTCTGAAAATAATTTATAAAAAGAATTCTAAGAGATCTGCTGAGTAACAGTCATAAACAATTAAGCATTTTTTGAGTCTGTGTAAGAGCAGTTCTCTGCAAGAGCCGTTTGGCTAGCTCCACTTGCCCATCCATGCTGTGCAGCTGTACAAAGTTTAATTTTCAGGTGCTTACCCAATTCTCTTTGAAACCTAGGATTGAATCTGCCTTCACCCTCTTTTCAGGCAGTACATTAACAGAATATGATTACTCACTACATGTCGTATTAGTTCTTTTGCCTGTCATCTGAAATCAGTGTCTTCTGGTTCTCAGCCCTTAAAAAGGCAACAGTTTCATTCCAGCTACTTTGTCTGGCTCGCTTATGATTTTTAGCACTTTCATCAAACGTCCTCACAACTTTCCCAAAGGGAAATGAGCACCATTCTCCAATCTACCTTAACTGACGTCCCTCAGCTCTGGGACACGCCTTATTAGTTTTCTCTGAACCTCTCTCGAGCCTTCACAAACTTCCTATAATTACAGTGGCTAATGTAGGACACACTATTTCAGTTCAAGCTGAACCAGTATTTTATAAATATTCATTATAACTTCCTTTCTTCTGTAGTTTCTGACTCAATTCGAAAGCTTAGTCTCCTGAATGTTTTGTTAATCACTTTCCCAACCTGCGCTGTAACCTTCAATGATTTAGGCACATAATTGCATGTCTCTCTGTTTCTGCAGCCTTTTAGAAATATATAATTATGTTGCCTTTCCTCACTCGAGCTACGAGAAAATAATCAGATCACCTTTCTGTTCGTTAAGTTTCATCTGATATGTGTCTGCCCATTTCGCCAGCCTGGCTGTATCTTTTTGGAATGTTTCTTCACAGTTTACATTCTGTTAGTTAGCTATAGATTATGAAACTGTACCCTGGACACTGTGGTCTATGTCACAAATATATATCAAGCAAAGCAGTGGAACCTATAACAACTCACTTTGCTGCCATCCAAATCATTGTTTTGTATCACAACTTACTTCATTTCGATATTGGTGCTATCTTTTATTGCATGGGCATCATTTTTACTGGGAATCCAGTATGTGTGGCACTTCAATCAGGCAGCACAGTGGCTCAGTAGTTAGCATTGCTGCCTCACAGTGCCAGGGACCTGGGTTTGATTCTGGCCTCTGTCAATTGTCTGTGTGGAGTTTGCACGTTTTCCATCAGGTTCCCACCGTGTGCACTGGTTTCCTCCCACGGTCCAAAAATGAGTAAATTAGGTGGATTGGCCATACTAAATTTATTGCCTGTAGTGTTCAGGGATGTGTAAATTTGGTGTATTAGTTATGGGAAATGCAGGTTTGAGGGGATGTGTCTGGGTGGAATGCCCTTCAGAGGGCCAGTGTGGACTTGTTGGGCCAAATAGCCTGTTTCCACACTATGGGGTTCTATGATTTATCAAAAGTCTTTTGGAAAACCATTTAGATGACAACAGCCACATTACCTTTACCAATTGTATTACTTCATCAAACAACTCTATCAAATTAGTTGAACGCTGTTTCCACTCTGGCTTTGTTTACTTTATCTAAACTTTACAAGTGACTATAAATTTCATCTCAGATTAGCTCTGACGTTAAACTATGAAGCCTGTAATTTCAGGATTTATCTATAAAGCCTTTTCTAAATATGAGTGTAAGATTTGCAGTTCTCTAGTTCTTTGACATCATCACCACAGTTAAGAAGGAGTGAAGTATTATTGACAATACCTCCACAATTTCCACCTTTACTTCTCTCAGTATCCTTGGATTCTGTTGACTTACAATTTTAAATTCTACAGTATCTCATTTTCATGTACATTTTTGGATTCTTCTGCTCCCTACCTTCACACACTTTTATATTTTATATTTCTACAGAAGTCTTTTCTATTTCCTTTTTGTATTAACTGTCAACCTGTTTTCATATTGTCTGTTTGCTCCTCTAATTCTCTTATTTCCTTCCTAATCTCCGTTCTGAATTTTCCATTTTCAATCTGATTCTTATTTGTATTTTTAACCTGACACCTGTCATACGCAACTTTTTGACTTTTATCTTATTCTCTTTCTCTTTCTAGGCATTGCTTACCCCGCCTTTCCCTCTAGTGGGAATGTACTTTGACTGTACCCAATTTATCTCCTTGTTTAAAATAGCCCATTGCACCACTATTGTCTGTCAGCCAATCTTTTACCCAAATTTACGAAGAATAAATTGATTCCCACCACACTGAAATTGACCCTCCCCTAATTAAGTATTTTTCTTGTCGGTTGTTCCTTGTCCTTTTTCCTTCTCCTTTGCTTTGCTAAACTGTATAATACAAATCAATGATTAGTCTGCCCTAAATCTTCTGTTATTGACGCTTGATCTGCTTGACCACCCCCCCCCATTCCCCAGAACAGATTCAGCTATGCCTAAAATAAAACAAAGAACTGCGGATGCTGATAATCTGGAAAAAAAAGACAGAAATTGCTGGAGAAATTTACCATCTGTGGGGAGAAAGCAGAGTCAACATTTTGGTCCATTGACTCTTCATCAGGAGTTCTGATGAAGGGACATTGAACCCAAAAGGCTAACTCTGCGTTCTCTCCACAGATGCTGCCAGAACTATTGAGTTTCTCTAGCAATATGTTTTTGTTTCAGCTATGTGTCCTTCCTCATTGGACTGGAAATCTGCTGCTCAAGTAAACTCTCTTGAACATAGTTCTGAGCATTTTTTCCAGTCACATAGTAACATTACCTTTTGTGTATTCATTTATGTATGAGGTAATTGGACTCACACAGAAGCAGAATTAGAAGAATTAATTAATATTAATAGTTATCAATGCGACATTAAATTAAAGCCACAGGCATGCTCAGGAAATGTAAATTTAATAGATACTGCAGTGTTAAATTTGGCACAACCAGCAGGCATAAAGTAGCACCAAAAGTTTTTTTTTTCCCAAAATAACTCTCATGCACTTCTACACACAAAAACCTTCACCATAAACACAGCTTTTAGAGTGGTAAGGTCACAGCTGATAACTTTTTAATGCATCACAGATCTCGATCTCAGATTTAATTTTAACAGTCAACATGCAGTGTTCATTACCATAGAACTTCTGCATGTTTCCCCATACAACAGCTTCTGAACATTGTGCAGTGTTATTCTAGATACCACATTCATTTGCAAATAATTCATTACCTCACTGATTTAAGGTTATCCTGTCTCCCCATTAGCTGAATATTCTTTTGTTGACAGGTGTGAAACTGTTCTCTGGTCCCCACCCTTGCAGTCTCCCTGACTTACTCATACCCCTTGTAGCTTCATTTTCTTTCTCATCCCAACTACATCTCTTTTCACCCACTATGCAGTCTCCTTGCTTCCCTGTCTCTTGACATCTGCCTTGTGGCCTCCTCAGTCCTCTTCATACCCACTGCCCAATCCTTTGCACCTTCCTCATTTTCCTAAGCACCACCTGGACAGCCTGGGCAGGCAGCCACCTCTGCCAAAAGATGGCTTACCTCAGTAAAATGGCTGCTGACTCCCAGAATCCATTCCCACAATTCTTCTTGCTCCTGGAACCCTGTAGATATTTCCCCCTGTGACTCCTTCACTGCCAGCATGTATAATCCTGCTCGCCACTACTCTAAGCATTTGTTGCAAGCGTTGGAGCAATCCAGACTATGCTCCTCCTTTCCAGAGGAGTTCCTTCTTTTCTAATACCAGGGGTGAATTTTCTCTGGTTACTCCTTTGAGTGGACTTTGCAGGAGAAAGCAGACTTTTAGGGGCAGATTTGTCCACCAAGCCCATGTATTTGAGCACTGACTTTAATTGTACTTATTCTGTGGTTGTCCTCTCAAGGACCCCCTCTCCCTACAGCCCTGTGATAGTTTCCTCAATCAATATTCTCACCTCTCTCTCCTTTTCTTCACTGGCTAGGTCATCATTTATTCTCCATTCCTAATTCCCCTTGTGAAGGTGGTGATGGTAAACTGCCTTCTTGAATTGCTGCAGTTAGTGAGGGGTAAGTACACCTAAGGTGCTGCGAGGAAGGGATGTCCAGGATTTTGACTCAGCAGCAATGAAGGAACAGTGATAGGATTCCAAGCCATGATGGGGTGTGGCTTGGGAAAGCCTGTAGGTGGTGATGTTTACTTGCTTCAGCTGCATCCCTGTCTTTCCTGGTGGTTGGTGTTGCAGGTTTGTAAGGTGCTGTACATAAGCCTTGGTGAGCTGCCCACTCAGAAACACAGTCCTGCCCTTTTGAGCCAGGTCTGTGCTATTGCCGCAACAGTATGGATAACTCGAGTTCACCAACTTTACTCATCATGCATTGTGTGTTCACATACATGCACCACATTCATACTTCCTAGGCCCAACTATTTCAACTGCTTCAACAATGACTTTCCCTCCATCATAAGGTCAGAAGTAGGGATAGTCACTGATTGCTCAATGTTCATCACTATTTGCAACAGTCCATGTCCAAGTTCAACAAAACCTCGGCAATATCCAGGCTCAGGCTGAAAAGTTGCAAATAAAATTCACACCACACAAGAGCAAGATCATCTCCAATAAACAACAACAACCAAACACCCTTTGACATTCAATGGCATTACCATCACTGAATCCCCCACCACAACATCCTGATGCTCACCATTGACTTGAAACTGAACTGGACTAACCACAAAAATACAGCCACGACAAGAGCAGGTCAGAGACTAGGAATATTGTGGCAAGTGACTCGCTATCTACATGAAACAAGTCAGGAGTGTGATGAAATATTCCCCACTTGCTTGGATGAGTGCAACTCCAACAAGCCTCCAGATTCTATCCAAGACAAAAGAATCTACTTGATTAGCACCACATCTACAGCATCTGTTCCCTCCACTACCAGTGCACAGTAGCAGCAGTGTGTACAATCGACAAGATGCACAGCAGAAATTCACCAAAGATCCTCAGACAGCACCTTCCAAATGCCCACCGCCCACCGCCCCCTCCCGACCACTTCCATCCAAAAGGGAGAGGGCAGCAGATTCATGGGAACACCTCCACTTGCAAGCTCCCCTCCAAGCGCCTCACCATCCTGACTTGGAAATATATCCCCATTCCTTCAGTGTTGCTGAGTCAAAATCCTGGAATCCCCTCCCCATGGGCGTTGGGGTCTGTCTACAGCGCATGGACTGCAGCGCTTCAAGAGGCAGCTCATCACCACCTTCTCAGGGGCACCTAGGGATGGGCAATAAATGAAGGCCCAGTCAGCTACATCATGTCCTGTGAGTGAATAAAAAATCCTTATTGTACATCCTTTTAGTCTGACCCCACACAATACCTTATTTTTTCCGATTCTAGTACGAACTGTCTATCTTCATCTTTTGTGTGCCTTATTTTGCATTACTGAAGCCATACCTTGGCACCATCCTCCTACCAAGTTAGTTTAAAGTAAACACTTACCAACAGCATGAGCAACCTGCCTCGAAGAGCATCGGTCACAGCCCTGTTGAGTAATGTTTAATTAGGGAATACTATTTTATTACCTAGTATAAGATTTAACTGGTTATAATTAACTTTAATCTCCTAGGTAGGTTGTGGTCAGACAGGAATCGTTTTTCATAGGACTTTGTGCACAGTAAGGTATAAACGCTGACTAAGATCGGATTTTATTTCCAAGCTCAAAAGAAGGGATTTATGTGATCGGTGGTAATAAAACTTGTCGATGTGATGGCTTTAGTCAATTTTTTGCTGGATCATTTCACATCTCACATGATTTAAAACAGCTGTTTGTATTTGTGATCTCAGAAAATAAATGAGATTTAATAGGAGCTGTTATACAGGAATTTATTATTGTAGAGGAAGGAAAGGATTATACTTCACTGTTTTGTATCAATGAGAAAAATGACAGATTTCATAATAACTGAGATTGTAAAACATTACTGTCAGCGTGACCAAGCGCGACATTGGCTTACACTCCAATATTGAGAATTGTTCCTTTGGTAAGTAGTCTACACAGATAGCTGGAAGATGAATGCAGTACTGAATACAAAGTTCTCGAATCTTGTCCAACACAACATGTCTTAGAGTCATGGAGTCATTTGTGTTATCCCAGAGATTTTTTTTTTAAATCACAATTTAAACCACTTGCCTTCAGTGTAGTTAACTTAAGAGGCAGACCTTAGCTACAGCCAATTACGGTTTCATTCAATGAAGAATAAAGTGTGTACAGATGAAGGAAGAGACGGAAAAAAAAACTCAATGTTTCCTTTTTTTGTTTGGTAGATTACTTCAGTTTAATTTGAACTGTTCAATTCACCTTTCAAGGATGTTTTTCAGCACTTGAATAGAGATCCTTTCATTGATAAAGAAAACACTGTGTTCAAGTTCTTTGGTGAATTTTTTGCCACTTTTATTTGTCAATGCGTGCTGTTGAAATCATGGCCCTGTGGGGCAGGATTGGGAAGAAGAAAACATCTGCCTGACCTATCCATATCAATTCATATGGATGTTGGAAAGATCTTGTCACTGTGGTCAAATTTGAGGCCATTTCTCATTCTTTCCAACACAAGGTTAAGTACCATCTGCCACTGGTCGCCCATCTGACCAGTCCATCTATAACCTTCCTGTAACCCACAACCATCTTCTTCGCTATTAACCGCTCTACCAATCTCGGTGCTGTCTGCAAATTTGCTTAACATTGCCCCCATAGTTGCAGTCATGGAGTGTGAAGAAATGACCCACACATTCATAAGCGAAGAAACAAGTTGGTAACCCAGGAGCCAGTGTGTCTTTGAAGTAGCTGACCAAACTATTCTTCACCTGGAGAAGAATCCTGCTCCCCAGCTGGTGTAAATAACCTGTTTGATGTCTTTGTTTATACCTTTCCTGACCTTGGCTGATGAGATATAAGGATTTTAATTGGATTATCTGATTAGGTTACCCCCATGCAGTCATATCTAGCTCTCAGCATGAGTTGTCCCTTGGGATATTCCAACAATGGGAATGATTTCTGTATCCCAGCAAAGTGGAAAGAAATCATTCACATGTACCCAAGCAGCTTGAATTGGGCTAGACCAGCTGCTAAAGATGAGTCTGAGGTGAATCCCCACCTCAGGGACAGGTGTTGACATAAGTCTTATCTGTGTTTTATATGTGTGCGCGTGCACCTTAGTTAAAACTGCCCTTGTTGCCCCAGACAGTAATATCTTCAATCAGACTCCTTCCTTTGGAGCTCTATGTTCCACTACCACTAGACAGACTTTCACCACGGAACTTCCTCATAGAGTTTACACTTGACAGTTTGATTTTCAAAAACAATTGATACTGTAATCATAGTTTGAGGAATCACATACATAACTACATAGAGAATATGTATACCCACATCTCTTAAAGTTTACTGTACCTGACTGGAGAACCATAGCAAGACCAAGGTTCATTTGCAAACCAATCAGCCCTCTCCTGTCATGGATGCACATGTGTTGGTTCTCTTCTTGAAATGGTATTCTTATAAGGGGTATAAGTGTTGGGGGTAGACAAAGTCAGAAGTCACACAACACCATAAACCTATTGGGCTAGAATTATAGAATCCTTACTGTGTGGGAGCAGGCCATTCAGCCCATCAAGTCCACACCAACCCCCCAAAGAGCATCCCACCCAGACCCACCCCCCTGCCCTATCGCTGCATTTTCCACCCTATGGACAATTTAGCATAGCCAGTCCACCTAACTCGAACATCTTTGGACTGTGGGAGGAAACCGGAGCACCCGGAGGAAATCCACGCAAACACGCGGGGAATGTGCAAACTCCACACAGACAATCGCATGAGGGTGGAATCAAACCCAGGTCCCTGGCAGTGCTAACTACTGAATCACCGTGCCGCCCTATACTATAATCTGGTGTCGTGTGACTTCTGACATTGCCTACTTTCAGAGTAGAATAGCCTTTATCATCACGTGCACTCAAATGAGTGCAGTGTAAAGTTTGTAATGTCACCTCTCAGCACCATCTCAGGTACAGAATACCTAGGTACAATACTTCTAAGTGTTGTTACAGAATTCACAAAAAAAGGTTAGCATTGGAACAGAGTTTTAAAAGTCCAAAATGATAATACAAGTGACTGTAAGTACTTAAGTTCCAGTGCCTCTCCAACATGAATCCATGCCTACCGACCCCAGAACATCCAAAATTGTGCAGGTTAGGTGGATTGGCCATGCTAAATTGCCCATAGTGTTCAGGGATGTGTAGATTAGGTGGGTTACGAAGGATGGGTCTGGGTGGGATGCTCTGTGGGACGGTATGGACTTGTTGGGCTGAAGGGCCTGTTTCCACACTATAGGGATTCTATGATCTATGATTCTATGAGGCCATGCTGCCTGTACATGCCGGCCTCCTTCCAGGACTTGTTCAGCTGCTGCTCCAGGACTCAGTCTGCTTGCTCCGTCACCACTGTGGGACTCAGCCCACAAATTGGCCTGCTCGCTCTACCACGGGATTCAGCCTTTCTTCACTCCACAGCCACCGTGGAACTCAGCCCATTCTCACTCTGCTAGAGGAGCTCTGACTAGAGCATCCTGCTGTGCTGCCATTTTGCAATCAGTAGTTGCTTTGTGTCTGTTTCACTGTGGAAGATACAAAAATCTCCCAGAACTATTAAGTGAGTGCAAGGAATTAAAGGAAAAATGCTATCGCTCAGAAGATTGTACTGGAGAAATTAATAGGGCTGAAAGTTGATAAATCCACATGACCTGATAACCTTCATCCCAGAGTATTGAGGAGATTGTTTAGAGATAGTCAATGCATTGGTAATGATCTTCCAAAACTCTATAGATTTTGAAAACGTCCCACAAATTGAAAAGTAGCAAATGTTACCCCACTACATAAGAAGAATGAGAGAGTAAGCGGACAATTACAGACCTATTAGCGTTACCTCACTGGCAACATTCCCCCTAAGCTGCACTGATCACCAGTATCAACACAGCATGGACCTGGAGGAACACAGCAAGTCAGGCAGCATTAGGTGAGTAGGAAAGTCGACGTTTCAGGTCAGGACCTTTGTTAGAAATGGGGACAGGGAAGGGAGCTGGGAAATAAATAGAGGGAGGAGGGGTGGGGCTGGGGAAGGTAGGTGAGATGGTGATGGGTGAGTGCAGGTAGGAAGTGGTGGGGATTGGTCATTGAGGTGGGAGGGGCAGATAGGTGGAAAAGAAGAGAGGTTGTGTTAGGTTGAGGAAGCAGGGATGAGAGGGAGATTTGGATGTGGAATGAGGCCAGGGGATGGGTAGATTTTAAAACTGATCAATTCCATGTTTAGGCCATCGGGCTGTAGGTTCCCGACGTGGAATGTGAAATGCTGCTCCTCCAGTTTGCGTGAGGTATCAGAGTAATACTGGAAGTGGCACAAGATGGATGTGTCATCAAGGGTGTGGGAGGGAGGGTTAAAATGGTTAGCGACTGGAAGGTGTTGTCAATTATCGCGTATGGAGCACAGGTCCTCCATGAAATGGTCCCGGAGTCTCTGCTTGGTTTCACCGATGTAGAGGAGGCCACACCGGGAGCACCGGATACCCCCACCACCCCCTACCTGCATCCACCTATCACCATCCTACCTACCTTCCCCCAGCCCCACCACCCCTCCCTCTCTTTATTTCCCAGCTCCCTTCCCCCTCACCAGTTCTGAAGAAGGGTCCCAAACCAAAACGTCGACTTTCCTGTTCCTCTGATGCTGCCTGACCTAGTGTGTTCCTCCAGCTCAATACTGTGTTGACTCTGACTCCAGCATCTGCAGTTCTTGCTATCTCCTGATCACTGGTATACTTATTTTTTTCAGAAAGCTTTTAATTGAATCCCCTAAAGGAGGCTGGTTAGAAAAAAGTAGAGCCCACATGTGATGGGAGGTAATGTAGTGGCATCAATTAATATTTGATTAGCATACAGGGAACAGAAAGTTGAAATAAATGTGTCAGCCTCAGGTTGGCAAACTGTGACTAGAGGGATAACACGAGGATTCAGTGCTAGGACCCCAGCTGTGCACAACATTTATCAATGATTTGGAGTTGGGGGTCCAAATGTAATATTTTCCAAATATGCAGATGTTACAAAGATGTGCTTTGAAGAAGATTTGGACAGGTTTACTGAATAGGTGAGAACATGGCATATGGAATACAATGTGGAAGAACGTGAGGTAATCCACTTTGCTGAAGGAAATGCAGAATATTTCTTAAACAATAAGAGTTTGAATAGTGTAGATGTATAAAGGGACCTAGGAGTCTTCATCAGTAAGTCAATGAAAGCTTGGTGCATCAAGCTATTAGGAAGACTGGAATGTTTGTCTTTATTGCAAGAGGATTTGTGTACAGCGGTAATGAAATCTTGCTTCACTTGTATGGGAGCTTGGATTGCACTTGGAGCACTGTGTAGTTTGGTCTCCTTATCTCAGGTAAGATACTATTGCCATAGAGGAAGTGGAACAGAGGTTCACTGGACTTACATCCAGGATCGGGGATTGTCCTATAGACAGACATTGGGAAAATTGGATCTGTATTCTCTAGAATTTTGAAGAATGAAAGGTGATTTCATTGAAATCTACAAAACACTTGAAGGGATGGATACAGTAGACACAGGTAAGATGTTTCTCCTAGTTGTAGAATCCAGAACAAGGCAGCAAATTAAAAATAACAAGGAAGTCACTTAAGTCCCAGAACAGAATAAAATCTTTTACTCAGAGTTGTGAATCTTTGGAATTCTCAACCATAGAAGGCTGTGAAAGCTCAATCTTTGAATGTGTTTAAGATAGAAGTTGACCTTTCTGATTTCCAGTGGCACAGTGGGTTATAGCTCTTACGCTAAATAAAAACCAAAAGAACTGCGGATGCTGAGGGTCACCGCACCCAAAATGTTAACTCTGATTTCTCTTCACAGATGCTGCTGGACCTGCTGAGCTTTTGCAGCAGCTTCTGTTTTTATAGCTGTTATGCTTGTTCATTTCACTATCATTCCATCTCATTGGTTCAGAAGAATATGATTGGTTCTCCCAAATGCTCAGTTTACCCCACTGCAATATTTTCAGAGTGCACTTTTGGCAAATAGCCACACAAAACATTTAAAAACCTAAACTCCTAAGGTAAAGTCTAACCAATGACAAAAGTTGCTAGGTACACTGCCACAGTAAATATTTTGGCCAGTGCATCATTAAGTGTGTCCTGTGTTCAAGACCTTAATTCCTAGTGGTCTGTTTCACCACACTTGTTATTGTTTTCTCTTTATTGATTTCCATCTTTGTCACTGTACTGCATCTCCATCACCTCTCCCACCACCATCCACACCTGAAACTGTTTGATTCCCTGCTCAAACAACATATAAAGCCATTATTCATCTTGCAGTTGGAAGGGCAGAGAAATTAATGTAGATCCTGGTATATTTCACTGCAAAATGCTGTTTTAAACAAGCACAACCTTGATGACAAATGTCTGTTCTATACAGAATGGTAGAATGCTGCAAATCAAATCGAAGCATGTCAGTTAAATGATTCACTAATGATGCTATGGTAAGAATGATTTCTGGCATTCTTGTCTAACCTTGCAAAAGATCAGTCTTCCAAGTTTTACATGTGAATTATGCCCTTTATTAAGAAATGTCCAGTTCATCTTGAATGTTTAATGAAGTGAACAAACACACTGGCTATGTTATTTTCACAATGGATACATTCATTCAAAATGTCAAATATAATTTCATCAATTAGCATGCTGACCACAGCACATTATCAAATGGATACAAAACATCTTATACTTCTGGTTTCCTGATTAATACTTTTATTTGAGTACAAGATTTTGCTGTTCTTTTGGTTCAGTTCAACATTGCAGATCCTTCTGTGATGAAATGCTGCAAGTCTTGTATGTATTTACTAATTTCCCTTTCTCTTTCTCTCTACCTTTACCTCCCTTACTACAGTTCTGTAAGTAATGTAGCATCTATTAGGTTTGTCCTATTTGAAATGGGAATGAGAACTAGACCTAGGCTTTATGGAATCTTAGTAATGAATTTGTGGGTGGTGCATTGAATTCACTCAGCCTGAAATTTTGCCCTCGCCCTCCACTCGACTAGAAGGATAATCTATTGAATCTAGTTTAATTTTAACTAAATATTTTAAGATTACAATGGCATAAATATTTGTTTAACTATAAGAAAAATCTCAAAAATAGTTTTGAAAGAATTGTTTTTAATCAATGTTTAGCGTAATTTAGCTTTTTTGAATTTAATATGGACAAGGATGGAACTTATTTTTGTTGCTAAATTAGATTTAAACTATTCATACAAATTCCTTATTTTTTCAATGAACTTGCCATAGATTTTTTTTAAATGTTGCTGTGTGACATTGAACAGCTTACTGAATTATGCTGTTTGAAGTAAAAAAAACTGAAATGGTTTGCCAACACTAAGTAAAATATTTGCATTGAAAGTAATTGATTAACACAAATGCATGAATAAGCAATGATTTGTGCCTCAAAACTTAAGTTATTCAGAGTATTTTGAAATCAAGGGTTTGTAGTCTATAAATTCTGTTTTGCTTGCTTCTTTTCCCAAAATAATGGATGGACTTAATTTATGTTCTCTGGTGAAGGAAGTAGGGAAAGAAACGTACCTATCATCATTAAGAAGCACAGCAAATCAGTATCGTGTGCATTAACATCAAAATGAAAGCTAAAGTTTTGTCAATCTCTTTTTGTAAGAACATTTCAACTGTTTTGAAAACTGATGTCCTTTGATCAAATTCTCATTTGAAATTCCTGTTATTCCAACATTTTTCTTTTGTCTGAAGTCCTATCTTCCCTGCCAATGATATCTTCTCAGGCTCCTCACAGCAACAATTTGTGTTTGTATAGTTGTGTTAACATAATTCTTTCTGCATTTCCCACTTTGACACCTACCCCCCAAGAAACCCTTTTGATCGTGGTGTCTGTCTTCCACTATCACGATCTGGATTTTTCCTCATTGTCTTGCATGTAGTGTCTGCGAACTTTTATTCCCTTAATCCTGTCATCTGTCCTCTCCTCATTGCTTTCCAAGGTGCTGCTTGGCTTTTCCATATATACTTTGTCTTTGATGCCTGTGCTCTGGCTGGCTCTTGTTATTGAATCCATGGGTTACCTACTTGCTTTTACAATTTTGAAAAAGAAAACAACATTATGATCACTGCAGGCTGTTGTGAATATCTAGTTCATGGTGTGTATGTTTTAGAATATAACTTTTACTTTGTAAGTTAACTCTACAATTTATAAATGCAGTTCATCAAAGCTTGGAGTTTATTACACTGCAAAATATGAGGCTATGTTGACTTAGGGGAGGTGATGGTGTAGTGGTATTATCGCTAGACCATTAATCAAGAGACTGAGACAACTTTCTGGACACCTGGGTTCAAATCCCGCCATGGCAGATGGTGGAATTTTAATTCAATAAAATATTTGGAATTAAGAGTCAAATAATGACCCTGAAGCCATTGCTGATTATCAGAAAAACCCATCTGGTTCACCAATGTCCTTTAGGGAAGGAAACTGCCATCCTTACCTGGTCTGGCCTATATGTGACTCTTAACTGCCCTCTGGGAAATTAGGGATGGGCAGTAAATGCTGCCTAGCTAGCGATGCCCTCATCCTGTGAATGAGTAAAGAATAAAGACTCGTAAGGTAAGATAATATAATAGATGGGTTTACTTACTTGAAGAACTGGAGACATGATTCCAATTATTTCAGTAAAGCGTAAGTTATTCCCCAAATTAAGGTAAGTTTTGGAATTAAAAGGTAACTAACCTGCATTTATACCTGACAACAAGCTGTATGTATCATATTAGCATGGAGATAGTGGAGCTTTGTGAGATTTTTTGTTTTCAGTTATCTCTGTGAATTTAGTTAGAGCATAGACAACCGGCAGGATTGGTTAATGTTTGGAAAGAGATTGTGTTAGCTTTAGGACTCTTGTTGCTTGTGGAATCTTGAAAGTCAAGAGATAAAACCAAATTTGCAGCTGAAATAGAGAAAATCCTAAATCTGTTACCTTTGATGCAGCTTGGGAGCTGGTATTCTGTATAAGACATAGTTATCAAAGAGAAAAACAACTGGAAGATTTGTTTAGCTGGAAGCTTCATGAAGAATTCCTCAGTGAAAGGCAGTAGTGAAAATCAGTGAAGCTTGTTGCAGTTGGCGTTCTGGAAATAATCAGCTTTATTGCAGATTGAAACTGTGTTGTTATCTGAGGGGTTACCTTATAAAGGCTTATAAAATCATGAGGGGCATGGATAGGGTAAATAAGCAAGGTATTGGTGAGTGAGTAGGGTTGGGTGAGTCCAAAATAGACAGCATAGGTTTAAGGTGACAGGGGAAAGGGATAAAAGGAACCTAAGGGCCAACATTTTCACACAGAGGGTAGTGCGGGTATGGAATAAGTTGCCAGAGGATGTGGTGGAGGCTGGTACAATTAAAACATTCAAAAGGCTCCTGGGAGGGTATTTGAATAGGAACGGTTTAGAGGGATATGGACCAAATGTTGGCAAATGGGACGGTATTTATGTAGGATATCTGGTCAGCATGGACGTGTTGGACCAAAAGGTCTGTTTCCATGCTGTACATCTCTATGACTCTATGACACTCAGCACGACACTCCAAAAGCAAAAGCAATTCACTGACAAAACCAGACATGCTTGATCAGCACTCTATCAGATGCAGTCTTCCAGTCCCTCTGACAGTGGAAACCATCTGTCTCTGACATAATTTTAGATTTAACTATTTAACTAGATCATTCTGTGCACCAATGAAACGTTGCTAAAACAACTTTCAAATGCATAATTTAAAATCTCAGTAAACGCATTGATTCTTTGGTGAAGTGCATAAAAATGTGCTTTTGTTCTCTGTAGGTCGGATGGCAACAAAAGTAGCATGTTACCGTGATCTTCGTGCTCAGGTAAACCTCTCTTTCTGCAATCCAAGGAGTCGACCAGCCACTGGAGTCATCTCCTGCAATGTACAGGCATGCCCTGCAAGGTAAGAACTCAGAGTACCAAAAAAATTTATTCATTTCATTAAATGATTTTTGCATTTTCATTCAAAGCAATTTAAAGAACAGATATTGCATCCTGAAATTTTTAAGTTGCAAGTTGCAGTAAAGCCTCTGGCAAATTTGTCGCTATAATATTCCTACATTTCAGTGTCTGTTGCTGCATGTAATTGAGTTGTTTGATGACAATAGGTATTACAAAATGTGACATTTCTATGATTAAAGTTCTGAGCTTTCCTAATAATTGGTGAATGACATTGGATAACTGTCACTGCTAAAATATGCTTTTGAAATATTATTTCTTGGTATTGTTGACATTCTTATCAAATAGGGTGAAAAGAATTCTGATGTGAAAGATTGGAATGTGAAAATGTTTAACTTTGCAGGAACTACATGAATGAACTTAGATGGCATGTGGTATCATCATAACCTTATGTTAGCATTTGGGATATTGGATGGGGTAGGGGTGGGTTTATGGAAGTATCATTGAAATACATTAATCACACTGTTACAAGTTACTCAGCGAGTGGGTTACATGCTGTAATTCCTCTCTCATCTTCCCTGTGGTCCAGTGGTAAACTAGTTTATTTCCTAAATATTTACAATATTATAAATAGTGCAGTTATAGATTATATAGGTACATCACAATAATGTCACAAGTACAACAAAAAAATTATAAAAACTGAAAGAACTGCAGATGATGTAAATCAGGGACAAAAACAGAAGTTGCTGGAAAAGCTCAGCAGGTCAGGCAGCATCTGTGAAGAAAAAATCAGAGTTAACTGTTCTGAGGAAGGGTCACCGGACCCGAAACGTTAGCTCTGATCTTTTCACAGATGCTCCCAGACCTGCTGAGCTGTTTTCCAACAACTTCTGTTTTTGTTCCAAGAAAAGATTATATTTAGCAAATGAGCAATGTTAACATTTTGGATTATAAAATAAGTTGATGCGTCATGCTGAAAAAAATGAAGACTAGCTCATTACATCAATTATTCTTCAGCATTCAATAAGTTGGGACTATCAGTAACTAACATAAGGAATTGTGCCTTAGTGTTCATGAATTCAGATGCATTCATACTGCTGACGGTTAGTGAATGATTGCACTATATTTTCTGCTTTCTCCAAATATAGATTTCCACTGTTCAAGTTCATCATTAAAATTTCAAAAGGGACAGTTAATTTTATTCTTAGGGCACTTTGATATCCTTGAAGCCAAATTTTTCTATTGACTTTTTAAATGGAGGAATTTTAATTAAATGTTGTAATATTTCTACAGTCAGAACTGTATAAAAGTATACTGTAAAAAAATGTGATAACCTTTATTTCACTTTCAAATACCTACCCATGCATATGTACAGGGCATTTTTTGACAATCTCACAAAAAGGTTTTACTATTGATTTGTAATTTTTGCACTAGTTACTTCTGATTTTTGTCATAGAGTTATGCAGTATGGAAGCAGACCTTTCAGTCCATGTGATCAGGCCAACTAGTTATCCTAAACCAATCGAGTCCTATTTGCTAACATTTGGCCCATATCCCTCTAAACCTTGTGTATTCATGTACCTATCCAAATGACTTTTAAATGTTGCAATTGTACCGACCTCCACCACGTCCTCAGCCAGCTTGTTCCATTCACACATTACCCTCTGCGTGAAAAGGTTGCCCCTCAGGTCCCTTTTAAATCTTCCCCTCTCACTTTAAATCTATGCCCTCTAGTTTTAGACTCCCCTGTACTGGGAAAAAGATCTTAATGTTCACCTTATCCAAGCCCCTTATGATTTTATAAACCTCTATAAGGTCACCCCTCAGCTTCTGATTTTCCAGGGAAAAAAGCCTTAGCCTATTGAGCCTGTCCCTATAGCCCAAACCCTCCAATTTGGGAAACATCCTTCTAAATCTTTTCTGAACCCCTCCAAGTTTAACAACATCTTTCCTAAAGCAGGGAGGCGAGATTTGAACGCAGTATTCTAAAAGTGGCCTCACCAATGTCCTGTATAGACACAACATGACATCCAAACTCCTATAGTCAATGCATTGACCAATGAAGTCAAGCATGCCAAATGTCTTCTTCACCACTCTGCCTACCTGCGATTTCACTTTCAAGAGCTATGCACCTATAGCCCAAGGTCTCTTTGTTCAGCAACACTCCCTAGGGCCGTACCATTAACTGTATAAGTCCTGCCCTGGTTTGTCTAACGAAAATGCAGCACGTCACACTTATCTAAATTAAACTCCATCTGCCAATCCTCAGCCTGTTAGCCCATCTGATCAAGGTTCGTTATACTCTTAGACAACCTTCTTCACTGTCCACTACACCATCAATTTTGGTGTCATCTGCAAGCTTACTAACCATACCGTCTATATTCATATCTAAATAATTTATCTAAATGTCATGTACTACTAGTTTGAGTCACCCCCTGATTAGGTACAGAAAGTCAATGCTACTTACTGTCCTCCTCCCAAAAACACTGCATTGTTTCTTTTCACAACCAATCCTGTGAATCAGTGGTCGGGAGGGAGTGGAAGTGGTGTTTTGGTCCTCATTCTTTTTACAGCAAAATGCAAAATGGGTCTAACTGACATTCCTGACTTACAGCCGGTGGGGGATGCTGCAGAGAAGACTAGCCTGGGTTATCAGCCTGCAGTTGCTAATGGGAACACAAGAGGCTTCCCATGGGTTGGAACCTCAGACCCCATTGGTGGAGTCAAATCTTGGTTGGAAGAGTTCAGAGGGTATTTTTTATGGAAAGGAGTCCCATTCAAGAGAAGGGACCAGGAAGTAAGCTTGGATCGATAGGGAAAATGCTGCTATAGAGGCACTTAACTTCTCTGTGAATCCTAATCTCCCTTCTGACGCTGAGTTTGATGAGACCTGGGAGACTCGGCATCTATGCTTAAATTTGTATGGGTTCGGTCGACAGCCCTTGCTGACTGCATTTCTGCTTGTTTCTGTTAAACTGAGGAGTGGGCAGGTTAAGGTCAAATTTGCCGTCAAACGTGACTCTGAAATACTTGAGGAATTAAAATCCATTCCCAAATCCCGTGCCACCTGTGTTCTCTCAAAAGCTTTTCTTTTTGTTTCCTTCCCACTAAGTGTACTGTGAAGACCTCTTCATGGCTGGTAGTGATTGATCCAGTACACAGGTAGGTGCTGGTGTCAGAAATTCCAGCAGGTCCCAGCACTAATGATTACCTTTGCTGCTGATGACAGCAAGAGCAGCACCATGGAGATGTCATGGATAAAACATGAAGTGGGCAATAGAGAATTGCCTGAGACAACTTGGTAGATCTCAGAGAGGGATGCTGCCGCACCCATCAACCCCTGTGAAACTCCCAAAAATTGGCACTCAGCTGGTTTTGGTGAAATGCCCCACTCATAATCTTTTACTAATGGTGAAACTTTCAGCCAATTTGTGTACACAGCCTCCTGCTGAGAGAAGTGATTCCTTAGGTTTTGAAACTCAGCCAGACATACTTCACTGCCTCGGCCGCCAAAATAACGCATTACAATGGAAACAATGGAGCTTGTTGTAACTGGCCAAACTGGCTCATTTCATAGAATCCCTATAGCGTGTAAACAGGCCAATCGGGCCAACAAGTCCACACTGACCCTCCGAAGTGCATCCCACCCAGACCCACCCCTTACTCTTTCCCTGTAACCCTGCTGTTCCCATGGCTAATCCACCTAACGTACACACCCCTGGACACTACAGGCAATTTTAGCATGGCCAATTCACCTAACCTTGTTTCCAAGACCATAAGATTTAGAAGCAGAATTAGGCCATTCTGCCCATTGAGTCTGCTCCACCATTCAATCATGGCTGATATGTTTCTCAACCCCCTTCTCCTGCCTCCTCCCCGTAACCCTTGATCCCTTACCAATTAATCCCTTCCACTAATGATATTAATTCCACATTGTTGTCTTTGAGTATTTTGAAGTATGCAGTTCTCCTCTGCATTAATGGTACTCCTCAATTTGCTGTTAACCGTAATTAACTTCCAATTCCTGAGGCAAGGTATTTATGGTAATGGTGAATAACAGTGTTCTTATCAAAATGCCCTGTAGAACATAACTTTCCAACAACTGACAGTAAAGTACCTACTGTTAACCCATACACACTGTTATATGTTTTGCATCCGGATTGGAAACTATTCTGCTACTTGTCCTTGGACTGAGCGACCCCTGACCTTAGTCATGAACCTGCCATGTAGCACCTTCATGAAGGCTTTGAAAATCTTAATTTATTACATGTAGTACATTACTGTTACCTGTACATTCACTTACTGGCTCAAAGAGTTAAGGAAGGATAGTCAAGAATGACCTTTCCACTTGAAATCTGTATTCATCACTATATTATATTTTCAATTCCTGGATCTTTTTTCTTTTCAGTTAAAATGTATTTATCTTTCCCATCACTAACACTGAGCTGATTCCTTAGACATGTTCTATGATTCCTATATTTATATATGATTATATTTGTTGCTCTCCATCCCTTAAGTACTTTTGTCATTTGTAATGAAATATATTCCTGGCCTTTGCGATCTCTTCCCAAACTAGAATGTAAGAACTAGAAGCAAGAGTAGGCTATTTAGGCCCTAAAACCTGCTCCATCTTTTGATACAGTCATGGCTGATCTCATCTTGGCATCAACTCCATTTTCTTGCCTGCTACCCATAACCCTTCAACCCATTACTAATTAAAAATCTGACTATCTCCTCCGTAAATTTAGTCAGTATCCTGGCATTCACAGACAGTACTGTGGGTTAGTGAATTCCACAGATTCGCAAACCTTTGAATAAATAATTCCTCCTCAACTGTATTTTAAATCTGCTACCCCTCATCCTCAAACTATGGCCTCTCATTCCATTTTACTCCGCTAGAGGAAATACCCTCTCTAAGTCTATCTTATCACTATTTTTGCATAAGAAATAGGAACAGGAGTAGGCCGTTTGGCCCCTCAAGGCTGCTCCACAATTCAACAGGATCATGGCTTATTTGACATTCCTCATGTCCAGTTTCCAAATGATACACCTCAATTAGATCTGCCCTCATGTACAGGCCTAAACTGGCCAACCTCTCTCCATAAGTCAACTTCTCACCTCTGGAATGAAACTCCTCTTAACTGCCTCCAATGCAATGATAGCCTTCCTCAAGTAAAGGAACCAAAACTGTACATAATCTCCATGTGTGGTCTGATATGCATAGATGCAGTTTATCTCTCTGGGGTATGCACCCTCTAAACGTTTGATTATTTATCAATGACCATCTTCCTTTTCAGGTTTAAATGGTGTTATAGTTAGAATCTTACAATTTACAAAATCATAAGGGGCATGGATAGGGTAAATAGACAAGGTCTTTTGACCATGGTGGGGAGCCCAAAACTAGAGGGCATTGGTTTAAGGTGAGAGGGGAAAAATTTAAAAGAGACCTAAAGGACATCTTTTTCATGCAGAGTTTGGTGCATTTATGGCCAAAACGTTGACTTTCCTGCTTCTCTGATGCTGTCTAACCTGCTGTGCTTTTCCAGCCTTACATCTATAAGCTCAGGCTTCCGGCATCTACAGTCCTTACTGTCTCCTTCCTGGAAAATACTGAGGCTAAGATATTATTTACCATTTCACTGCCATGACCTTTTGAGTTTTCAGGGTGTCCCTTCATGATCTTATCTCAACCCTAACTTTTTATTTCTTAATTTACATCTATAATACTTAACTGTTTGTCTTGTATTCCTTCTTAATATAATTTTGTACTTTATCTTCCTTTATTTTCTTCCCTAACATTTTCATATTCCCTCTTCCTATGTTGTCTATGTACTTATGTCTGTTTCTTCAGTTGTGATTTGCCTTCCCTTGTTGTGCTTTTTAATTTCTTGTATAAGGTTAAAAGACTGCATGTATTATGAAAAACAGTTCCCTCCATCGATCTGACTGCTTCCCATTCTCGTTTGATTTTGGGTTAAATAAAATTTCCCATCATTATTAACTTATGGCCTTTACTCATTTCACATTTTGACTTATTCATCCTTTTCCTACACATTTATGCTATTTTCTTTTTTCTTACTTTGGTACTTTACTGTTCACATCTATTTCCATTATCCTTAGATCAATTTGTTTTCCCAAGACACCTTCCCTTTAACTTATTAAGTTAAAGTCCTTTGAACACATGCCATATTTATCCATTACCTTTGAATGGTCAAAATCAGAAATCTATTTCCACATCCCCACCTTCAGCAGTACTGTAGGTGTAACTTCACCACATGAGCTGCAGTGGTTCAAGAAGGCAACTCACCACCATCCTGACAACAGCAGTTGATGATGGGCACAAATGGTGGCCTAGTCTGCAAAACCCACTTCCGGTGAATGAATTTTAAAAAAGTGTTAGTATAAATAGACAAGTATATGAAATCACTGCCTCGAAGGTCCACAGTGAGATGGAAATATTACATATGTGCAATGACCAAAAGTAAACATTGAACAAATTCTTCAAGTGCTGGTATATGTTTTTTGACAAATCAGTTCTTAATGGTGAGCTTTGTGGTGAGTCGAGCTTTCGTGGTTACTTTTGACTGGTACATTGTGGCAATAATACAGCTGTCTGGATCTGTGGGTGTAAGGCTCTGGAAATTTAAAGCAGTTCGTGTGTCAGATTACTCTCAAGATTTAAAGCAGTTAGACTAACCAAATCCTCTGGGCTCCAAAACGCTGCAGGGTGTTGAAGAGCTGTAGATCCAGGAGTTCCAGAAGTGTGAACATAGTTAAAAATGTATCATCAGCTGATATGAATAGCATTTCATTGCCAGTTTTGCTAACTGGCGGCAGCCATTCTGGCTTGTGAAGGATGATGGCTGTTAGCCAGCAAGTATCTACCTTTCTCCATCCGATTACCTCATTAAGGTTGATCTTAATAACCAGACTAGACAAGTTGTAATGTTCTGGTCATCAGACTGGAATGTCCGTGTCAGTGTCAAGTGTCAAATTTCAGCCTTAAGCACGCCAGCATCACAAAGTCAGAAGACTGAGTGGTTCCATTTCTTTTAACTATTAGATACAATGTTTCTCATTATAGGCTTTTAAAATCATGCTTTATCACAACTTTTTTGCCATTTTAATGTTGCAATAATATTTTCTGTGCACATTCCAATAAAATCTTTACAAAATACAAATCATTTAACTAACTCTTTAGGTCCTTTTGTCCTTTTTGCTGCCTCACTACCCTCATAAAGTAGGAAATTCATGCCTAGGCTTCTACTAATGTTGCTTTGTAACTGGCTGCTCGATGTAAAAAAGTATTCTCTTAATTTCTACTTAACCACTCAATGGAATAATGCCTCACCTGAGAAATTCAGCTAAAGCGCTGAACTCCTGATGGGGATTGAGTTCCCTAATTAAATATCTCTCCTCATGCTGGAAGTGAGTCACTTCCCCCACCTCAATCCCAGTGTAAGGATATAGAATAGGCCATTTAGGACAGAGGTCAGGAGAAATTTCTTCATCCAGAGAATGGTGAGCCTATGGAATGCTCTGCCGCACAAAACAGTTGAGTCCAAAACATTAAATGCATTTAAGAGAAGTTGGATGTAATTCTTCGAGCTAAATGGTATGGGTAGAAAGCAGGGGTTCTGCGTTGAATGGTCAGCCATGATCATATTGAATGTTGGAGCAGACAAGAATGGGCTACTCCTGCTCCTATTTTCTATATTTCTACGTGAGTCCACCTTCCTTGAGTACGTTCACTATCTAAGCAGGACAAGCTCCTGCTGCCAAGAGGGGGATCCCACTGCTGAACAGGGAGGAGGAAATTTCGGATGTGCAGTTATGAAATCACCACTGCAATGACAGGGTACCAGACCAAATTGAAGAATGTATAAAACGCCATATTGTTTGAATCCAGAACAGGTAAGGTTTAAATTACAGAAAAGAAGACAATGTGCACACTACTACAAGAACAAGTGCCTTCATAGATGGGGGAGGCTTGGCCAGAGTTCCTTGTCGTTGCTTTTATGCAGCTGGGTGGTAAAAGGGAGGCGAGTGATTTCCTGCATTAAAGGGGAATGAAAAGGCCACAGATGTCAAACTTCCTTTTATATTTTCCATGGGAACTGGACCCACATGAGAATAAGCTATTGCACACAGGCAGGAAGGGGAAAGGAAATTAGGGCATTTTCTAGGCCTTAAAAGAGCAAGACCATGGAAACCCTATGATTGAACTTTCTCATGGGAACCAGGGTTTTTACTTTGTCAATTTCTGTTGACTTTTGGCAAGTTTTTAAAATCCATTTTGTTTCAGCCAGAAGCTGTAAATTTTGGTCTTCAGATTTATTTTTCATGCTCCATCCTGTGTGAATGTATTTGCCTTGCTAAGCCGCTTCTGCACTCTGCTTGTGCAGGGGTTGGATACTGGGGAGATTGTAAAAGGGCGGCATTGTGGTGTGAAGCTGTAGGTGGAATAAAAGGGAAAACAAGTGTGAAGAATGATGGCGTGGGAGTGGGAAGTGGTATACTGGTGTGATTCTAAGACTTTTTTTTATTCATGGTAGGATAAATGCTCTGTGTAATTTTCCTATCTGTCCAGGATGTTTAACTGGATTTGGCATCCCTGCTCCATAGCAGATTTATGGCAGATACATTTGTGTGTCTTATTCTGTAATAAGCACTTGCTTTGATTCCTTTGTTCTGAGTGTTACCCTAATGATATTAGAATGGAAAGTCAGCCCACTGAACTTCAGACTTTATAGGGCAGGATTTTCCTTCTGGTTTTGACCATTTGAATAGTGTTAACAATGTGGTGTTGTGGAGGGGAGAGGAATGATACGATGACTTATTCCTTACCTCACAAGTCACCACAATCATGTAGGTAGTTGTCTATCACTGTTCTTTGGAGAAGAAGAGAAACTGGATGTCTCAGGATTTCCAGACAAAGTTATGGCCGATGAGAAGAAACATTTTCAGGTGAAAGCAACTTAGGCCCCCTCACACTGCCCGAGTTGAATGTTGTTAGACATAGTTCCCTTTTTATTGGCTGGAGGAAATATCCCTCTTGCCCTGTTGATCCCAAACTGACTTGTCTGTGCTGGTTCTTGAAGTAAAAAGATTCATTGGCTGAAGTCCATGATCAATACTTACGTTGTCCACAGAAATCTTTCAAAGTTAGCTGCTACGATACAATGGGGAATGAAGTGGTGGCTTTTCACATAAAGTTGCAATCAACTGATTTCCCTGGAGCTCTCCTGTTGAATGTCAACCTTGCAAACACTACTTCTCAAAGATTAAAGACACAAACAATGGGGCTGTAAATTGCGCAAGAAATTTCTCATTTGAATGTCTTTTCAGGGATCACACCACACTATGATCATTTACATAGTAAAAACATTGCAGAAGCTTGAATTATTTCATTCTCAGTGTACAAATTCTCAGTGTAAATATTTAGTCACCTTACTCTGAGTAGCCATTTTAGCAACATATTGTCCACGTTAAAAATTGATATTTAAACAATATTAAAATTCAATAAAAATTGAAAAAGATACGTATCTTGGAAGCTATGTGCATAGTAATTTCCTGGGAACAACAATAGGCAGCTGAGGAAAGCCAAAAAGAATTCTGCTGCTATTGAACAGCCTGGAATGGAGGGAAGGTCTTAGGAGGAAATGTTGAGAGAGCTAGGACTTTTCTCTTCAGAATGACGAAGGATGAGAGGTGACTTGATAGAGGTGTACAAAATGATCAGAAGTATAGATAGAGTGGACAGCCAGAGACTTTTTTCCTCGGTGGGGGTAGCTATTATGAAGGGGCATAGTTTTCAAGTGAGTGGAGGTAGATATAGGGGAGACGTCAGAGGTAGGTTCTTTACTCAGAGAGTGGTCGGGGCATGGAATGCATTGCCAGAGAGAACATAACATAAGAATATAAGAACTAGGAGCAGGAGTAGGCCATCTGGCCCCTCAAGCCTGTCCCGCCATTTAATAAGATCATGGCTGATCTTTTTGAGACTCAACTCCACTTACCTGCCCACTCGCCATAACCCTTAATTCCTTTACTGTTCAAAAATTTATCTAGCCTTGCCTTAAAAACATTCAGCGAGGTAGCTTCAACCGCTTCACTGGGCAGGGATTTCCACAGATTCACAACCCTTTGGGTGAAGAAGTTCCTCCCGACCTCAGTCCTACATCTGCTTCCCTTTATTTTGAGGCGATGCCCTCTAGTCCTAGTTTCACCTGCTAACGGAAACAACCTCCCTGCCTCCACCTTATCTATTCCCTTCATAATCTTGTATGTTTCTATAAGATCTCCCCTCATTCTTCTGAATTCCATTGAGTATAATCCCAGTCTACTCAGTCTCTCCTCATAATCCAACCCTCTCAACTCTGGAATCAACCGAGTGAATCTCCTCTGCACCCCCTCCAGTGCTAGTATATCTCTTCTCAAGTAAGGGGACCAAACATGCACACAGTACTGCAGGTGTGGCCTCACCAGGACCCTATACAGCTGCAGCATAGCCTCTATGTTTTTAAACTCCATCCCTCGAGCAATGGCAGACAAAATTCCATTTGCCTTTTTAATCACCTGCTGCACCTGCAATCCCACCTTCAGCAATTCATGCACAAGGACACGCAAGTCCCTCTGCACAGCAGCGTGCTGCAATTTTTTACCATTTAAAACATAGTCCATTTTGCTGTTATTCCTACCAAAATGGATGACCTCACGCTTATCAACATTGTACTTCATCTGCCAGACCTTTGCCCACTCACTTAGACTATCTATATCCCTCTGCAGACTTTCAGTGTCTTCTACACTCTTTGCTCTACCACTCACTTTAGTGTCATCTTCAAAATTTGACACACCACACTTAATCCCCAACTCTAAATCATCTATGTAAATTGTAAACAGCTGAGGTCCCAACACTGATCCTTGAGGCACACCACTAGCCACTGACCGCCAACCAGAAAAACACCCATTTACCTCTACTCTTTGCTTTCTACTGGTCAACCAATCCTCTATCCATGCCAATACATTACCTGTAATACCGTGCAACTTTATCTTATTTAGCAGCCTTTGGTATGGCACCTTGTCAAATGCCTTCTGGAAATCCAGATACACCACATCCACAGGTTCCCCATTGTCCACCATGCAAGTAATGTCCTCAAAGAATTCCACCAAATTAGTTAAACATGACCTACCCTTCATGAACCCATGCTGGGTGTTTCCAATGGGACAATTTATATCCAGATGTCTTGATATTTCTTCCTTAATGATAGATTCAAGCATTTTCCCCACTACTGAAGTTAAGCTAACTGGCCTATCGTTACCTGCTTTTTGTCTACTTCCTTTTTTAAACAGTGGCGTCACATTGGCTGTTTTCCAATCTGCGGGAACCACCCCAGAGTCCAGTGAATTTTGATAAATAATTACTAGTGCATTTGCTATTTCCCCATCACTTCTTTTAGTACCCTGGAATGCATTTCACCAGGGCCAGGAGACTTGTCTACCTTTAGCCCCATTAGCTTGCCCAGCACTGCCTCCTTAGTGATAATGATAGTTTCTAGGTCGTCACCTGCTATAGCCTTCTTGCCATTAGTTTTTGGCATGTTATTTGTGCCTTCCACTGTGAAGACCGACACGAAATAACTGTTTAATGTCTCGGCCGTTTCCTCATTCCCAGTTATTAAATTGGCCTTCTCATCCTCTAAAGGACCAATGTTTACCTTGGCCACTCTTTTACGATTTACATATTTACAGAAACTTTTGCTGCCTGTTTTTATTTTCTGAGCTAGTTTACTCTCATAATCGATCTTAATTTTCTTTATAACTTTTTTTGTGGCTTTCTGTTGGCCTTTAACGATTTCCCAGTCTATTAGTTTCCCACTACTCTTTGCTTTTTTGGATGTGTTTTTTTTTCAATCTGATACTTTCCTTTATTTCCTTAGACATCCATGGCTGGCTCTTTCTTTTCCTATAGTTCTTCCTTATCACTGGAATATACTTCTGCTGAGCACTATGAAAAATCATTTTGAAAGGCCTCCACTGTTCCTCAATTGACCCACCATAAAGTTTTTGCTCCCATTCTACCTTAGCTAACTCCTTCCTCATTCCTTCATAGTCTCCTTTGTTTCAGCACAGGACATAGGTACTGGATTTAACCTTCTCACGCTCCATCTGTATTTTAAACCCGACCATACTGTGATCGCTCCTTCCGAGAGGATCCCTAACTGTGAGATCATTAATTATTCCTGTCTCATTACACAGGACTAGATCCAGGATAGCTTGCTCCCTCATAGGTCCCATTACATATTGTTCAAGGAAATTATCACGGATGCATTCTATGAACCCCTCCTCAAGGCTGCCATGACCGACCTGGTTTGACCAATCCATATGTAGATTAAAATCCCCCATGATAATTGCTCTACCATTTTTACATGCATTAGCTATTTCTATGTTTATTGCCTGCCCCACCACGATGTCATTATTTGGTGGCCTATAGACCATACCTATCAGTGACTTCTTCTCCCTGCTATTCCTAATTTCCACCCAAATGGATTCAACGTTTTGTTCAGTAGAACCTATATCATCTCACTACCGCCCTGATATCATCCTTAAAAATCAGAGCAACACCACCTCCCTTACCTTCCTGTCTATCCTTCTGAACAGTTTGATACCCCTGAATATTTAACTCCCAGTCATGACCATCCTGTAACCATGTCTCTGTAATGGCCACTAAATCATACCCATTTGCCATGATTTGCACCATCAACTCATCCACTTTGTTTTGAATGCTCCAAGCATTCAGATAAAGTGCCCTTATGCCAGTTTTTGCACCTTCTTTTTGGGTTCTATTACCTCTATTACTAACAGCTCTTGAATTCTCCTTCCCTTTAACTTTTTTCCTAATTTTCAATGGAGTTGAAGCTTCCTCGTCACCTGCTAACCTGCTGCTTTGCCTTACATTAATTGTTATTCTCCATCTATGCTCACTTCTCCCTTCCCCCCTACTTACTAGTTTAAAGTCCTATTAACCACCCTATTTATCCTTTTTGCCAGAACACTGGACCCAGCCCTGTTCAGGTGGAGTCCATCCCAGCGGTATAGATCCCCCCCGTCCCAGAACTGATGCCAGTGCCCCATGAAAAGGAAACCCTCTTTCCCACACCACTCTTTTAGCCACATGTTTACTTCCCTGATCCTTGCCTCCCGATGCCAATTTGCACGTGGCTGGGGCAGCAATCCAGAGATTATGACCCTTGAAGACCTGTTTTTTTAATTTTGTTCCTTTTTCGTAATCCCAAAACAAGTCTTTTTTCCTAATCCTGCCTATGTTGTTGGTACCTACATGGACCACAACAATTGGATCCTCCCCCTCCCTCTCTAGTATCCTCTTAAGCCGGTCAGAGATGTCTCGCACCCTGGCACTGGGCAGGCAACACACCATGCGGGATTCTCTATCCTGCTCGCAAAGGAAGTCTATCCCCCTGATGATGGAATCCCCTACAACTACAATCTGTCTTTTTGCTCTCCCCTCTTGAATGGCCTCCTGGACCATGGTGCCATGGTCAGTTGACTCATCCTTCCTGCAGCCCTGTTCCTCATCCATGCAGGGAGCAAGTGCCTCATACCTGTGGGACAATGTCAAGGGCTGCAGCTCCTGTGTTCCTGTCTGCAGGATCCCTCTACCTGCCTCACTCGCAGTCACACACCGCAGTCCCTGCCCGCCGATCGAATTAACATTAGTTAATCTACCAGGTGTGACTGCCTCCTGGAACACAGCATCCAGGTATTTCTCCCCCTCCCGGATGTGCCGCAGTGTTTGGAGTTCAGATTCCAGCTCATCAGTTTTGAGCCAGAGCTCCTCCAGCAGCCAACACTTGCTGCAGATATGGTCACTGCCGTTCTCAATGGGATCAGCTCACTCCCACATCATACAGCTACAGCACATCACCTGGCTTGCCATATCTACTTAGTTAAAATTAATTAGTTTTTTTTTACTTTCGCAGTGTTCTCTGCACCAGTAAGTTTACTCTGTTATATACTCAAACAGACTCCAGCTTTGCCTTCCGACCCGCTCCCAGACAATTTGGCGTCTAGGTGACCACCCCGAAATATAACAAAGAGATGAGGAAAAAAAATGCAAATAGCTTACCTGCTCACCACATTTAGTTGTTATTATTAGGTTAGAGAAGGTGGAAGGGTGGGAGACACTACGCGTGTAGTGTCTCGGGTATTAGTTAACTCCCAAATTTATTGCGTGGAAGCTTACCTTCCCAGGCTGCCCTCGCGCTTTATCCCGGATTCCCGCCACTGAGACAACTGAAAGGCCGCAGTCATGCAAAGTAAGACTTTTATAATTGCAAAGCTTACCTTCCCACGCTGCCCTCGCACTTTATCCCGGATTCCCGCCACTGAAACAAACTGAGAGGGTAGTGGAGTCGGCCTCATTAGGGTCATTTAAGCGGCTATTAGATAGGCATATGGATGATAGTATAAGGTACAGGTGGAGGTTAAATAGACCTTAAGATTAAGGTAAAAGTTCAGCACAACATCATGGGCCGAAGGGCCCATACTGTGCTGTACTGTTCAATGTTCTATGTTTACACCATATTGTCTGGCACTGTGCTCCAAATTTGAACAACTCAATCGTGTAATTTGATTTTCCTGACACTGTTCCTGGTGCTTTTGCCAATAACCTCTGGGATCAACTCTTCCTTGATTGGAAACAGTTTCAAATTACTTGTGATATACTTTTCATCACATTAAACAAGCCTATGTAATCTCTTGACATCCCCTGCTCTAAGGATGATAAAATCCTTCTCCAATCTACCTACCTAAGCATCATCTCTTGTGCCGGGAACCATATCAATAAATCTTGACTATAGTCACGCCCAACAACCCCCACCCCCACCCCCAAGGGCTTCACATCCATACTTAAGTGTGATGCCCATCATTGATCACAATATTCCACCGGTTGGCAGGCTGGTGTTTCGTGAGGTTATGGTGGTTTGGTTTAGCTTTTGGGTTTTGTATTCTATGCTTGAAAGATCAGGATCCCAGGTTCATGACCAGAAGAGCTAGGAGCAGGAGTAGGCAAATCAGCCCCTCAAGCCTGCTGTGCCTTTTAATACAATCATAGCTGATTTCATCTCTCTAAACTTCATTTTCCTGCCCAGTCTCCACAATCCTTTGCCAGCATCCCAACTTCCGCAGCACTGTGATAGTGAATTCTACAGATTCTCAACATTTTGGGAGTAGCCATATCTCTGTCTTAAATATGCTATCCATAATCTTAGAACTATTCAAAAAAACCAAATAACTGTGAATATTGGAAATCAGAAACAAGAACAGAAATTGCTTGAAAATCTCAGCAGGTCTGGCAGCATCTGTGTAGAGAAAGCGGAGTTAACATTTTGGGTCCAATGAGCCTTCTTTAGAACTCAGTTCTGAATAGCCCATTGTTCTAAGAGTTTTCCCACTACTGTCATTGAACTGACTCACCAATAATTGCCAGAGTTCTCCTGCCCTTCAGCATCACCTCTTTTTTACTAAAAGGACTGGCAAATCGAACAAATTTTGACAGCTATTCCCAAACTTTCCTCAACAGTTGTGTTCAAAAACACTTGGAAACATGCCTATTATTACCCACGTGCTCAAATGAGCCAGCTTAATCTTTAAGAGTTTCCTTAGAGTCCCAAGAAAGGGGAAAAATTAATCAAAATGTCCAATATTGGTGAATTCCTGTTCTGGGCACAGTCACTTTTTTGGGCAGGACCAATTTCTAGCACCTTGTTTTTAAAACTAAGAAAATGACCAGGGAAACTGAATTTGCACTGAACACAGTTTGTGTTCAAAAATTCCATGATTGTTTATCAGACTGAGAGCCACTGTGACAGTGGCAAGTATATCCTAGCATACTTAGTATTTGAGGTTGTAGACTTGCTCGCTGAACCAGTGGGTTTGTTTGCAAATGTTTCATCACCCTGCTAGGTATGCCTCGGTTTGTTGGGGTGGTTGGCATTACTTCCAGTTCTGTTTTTCAGTGGTTTGTGTATCGGGTTCAGTTCAATGTGTTTGTTGATGGAGTTCTGTTGAAATGCCAGGCCTCCAGGACTTTTCTGGCATGTTTCTGTTTGGCTTATGCTATTATGGATGTGTTGTCCCAGTCGAATTCGTGTCCTTCTTTGTCCATGTGTATTGAAGCCAGTGAGAACTGGACTTGTCAGTTGGTGGCTAGTTGGTGTTCGTGTATCCTTATTGTCAGTTTTATTCCAGTTTGGCCTATGTAATGCTTTTCACAGTCCCTTGCTTGGTATTTTGTATGTTACATTAGTTTTATTTGTTGTGGGTATGGAATCCTTTACATTGGACAGTAGCTTTCGTAGACCGCAGCATCATTGTTGGTCTGTGGGCTACCTTGATACCTAGGGGCCTGAGTATTCTTGTGGTCATCTCTGATATGTCTCTGACGTATGGTAGGGCAACTAGTGTGTTTGGCCGTGTTGTGTCTTCTTGTTGAGGTGTGTCGTGGAGGTGATGATGGATTGTGCTTTTTGGGTATCCATTCCTTTTAAAAACTTAGTATAAGTGCTCCTGTTCTGCTTTGCGCAGTTCCAGATTGCTGCAGTGTGTTGAGGCCTATTTGAATAATGTCCTGATGCAGCTCCGTTTATGGGTGTTGGGGTGGTTGCTGGAGTAATTAAGTATCTGGTCCATATGTATGATCTTCCTGTATACGCTGTATGCGGAGGTCCCCGTTGTTCTTACGTTCCACAATTATGTCTGGGAAGGGTATTCTGTTATCGTTCCCTTCTTTTATGAATTCACAAGATTCAAGTCTGTAAGCCCATCCACAACCTGAGCTGTAAATCTCCTCAGAAACTTTAATAATTAATATTTCCTCGAGGTCAATGAAATAAAATGACTTTGACATTGGAACTGAAAGAGCTGGGACTCCTCAACCGGATAGTCAACACCGAAAAGGAAGCAACCTAATACTTTGAGTGGGAACTTTGATTGGAACTGTTTTGGAATTGCATCAGGACTGCCACAAGCTATGTACACTACTTTCAGCAATACTAACTCCAGTATTGCTGCTCAGACTTGTATATGTGTGGAATTTGAAGACCCAGCCTAGTTTGGTACCAGCTACGTGTTGGCTGTGTTTGGCACCAACTACGCAGTACGACAGGTGCTGCATTGCACCCAGGAGCAGTTTGCTGCGACCCAGCTGTTAATTAAATTCCTGTTGAAAAATGTGACACATAATTCTACACCTCCTATGTAAACATGTCAAGTTTAACTTCCCCTGGTTGGAAGTCAAATGTTATCATTGGAAACATCTAATAAAGCGGTGTCTTCAAGAATTAATTTGCATCTCCATCATTCAGCAGATGGCAGTAACTTTGTTGGTTCACATGAATTTTACTTTTGTGCTTGAATTTTCCAAATCCCCTTTGTCCCTTCTAGCGCCCAATTATGAACAGTATTAAAAAGTTCTATATAGACACCAAATAAGGGGTAGGATTGCCGTTTGAATTCTTTAATATAAAATTGGTTGCACATATCCTAGCTCCTTTGTCTCCCAAAACTATATGTTCTAAAGAAAATCAAATTCAGAGAGCACTGACTCAAGCACTGTTTAAACCAGATGGTTTGAGTTATAGAGGTAGGGATTGATTCAGACCATGACCTGCTACGTACTGGAACTTAATGCAGATTCTTCAACGTTTCTCTCTCAGTGCGAAAGTGATACGTTAAAGCGACGGCAGCAATTCAACCAAAGTGCAGTCTTACATTCCCTGCGTTCTATGAGGCAGCAAATTTCCCATTGCCGTGAACCTTAACACCTAATGTTTAAACCTGTTGTTATATTTTACTGCCCATTATTATACAGGATGATGTACGTGCTATCTATCTTTATTACATATACATTTATGTGCAGCACTGTGACTGTCTGCAGCATGGTTCAAAGCAAAGATAATTCATTATAGCCTTAAACCTTGTTGCAGCCCTCAAAGATTAAAATGCAACCCTGGATTTTCTGCCCTACTGCTCTTATGAGTGAGTAAGCCATGATGGGGAATTGCCGGTGTTGGACTGGGGTGGACGAAGTCAAAACTCACATGACACCAAATTATAGTCCAACAGGTTTATTTGAAATCATAAGCTTTCAGAGCGCAGCCCCTTCGTCAGGTGCAGCACACAGACACAGAGTTTATAGGCAGAGAGATAAAGGGCAGAGAGATTAAAGGATAGTACAACTGGTGTGAGTGGAGTTAACAAACCTAAAATGGCTGGCTGACTGCCTCCTATTGAAACTTTAATCATGCACACATTCCTGCATTCTAGAAATTGCAGAAGCAGGATATGGTGAACTCTGTCTGAAAGGAGACACAGGTTTCGATTGATAAAGATGCAAATTCCAGATTCTGTTTCAAGTCACTGCCCCACGATAATTAAAGGTTTCATCAAAGTCTGCCTAATTTTCCAAACTTCAAATTGGCAGAGCAATAGGAATAAACACAAGCTGACATCTCAGGTCAGACACTCAGTTGTAGGTGGGAGGCCTTGTCCAGAATCTGTCTGAGTTTTAACCTGGAATCAGGCTGGTTTTATTCCTAAAGCAGAAATTTATCAGATGCCACACTGACTGACTGGCTGTGACTACAAATTGTGTGTTTTTTGAACAAAGTATATGCAAATAAACAAACATCTTGGATGAAGTGATTCGCCCCATACGTTTGTGTGTGTGTGTGGGTGTGTGTTTGTATTGTATACAGTATCTGTAAAACCTTCCTTACTGTCCTATTTTGACAGCATCACTTTGATACATTGTTATAATCTCTCTATCTCAGTTTGTACAGCTTTGGATTACTTATTATGCACACTCACACACGTACACATACACACGCACTCTCACACACATATATATACACACACAAACGCATACACTGTCTCTCACACACGTTTACTTTCTCAAGCACGCAGACACACCCATACACACACTCCCTCTCACACTTACACGCACACATAAACCTATGGGGTTTCATTTTCATCGAAGATGTTTGTTTATTTGCAGATACATTCTATTTTGTTCAAATTGTGTGTTTCTTGCAGTCACACTCAGTCAGTGTAGCATCTTATTAATTCTTGCTTTTGGAATAAAACCAGCCTGATTCCAGGTTAAAACTCTGAGACAGATTCTGGACAAGTCCTCCCACCTACAATTCAGTATGTGACCTGAGATGTCACCTTTTTTATGTTCCTAAAGCTCTGCCTGTTTGAAATCTGGAAAGTTTGGTAGACACCGATGAAACTTTTAATTATCTCGGGGCAGTGACTTGAAACAGATTCTGGAATTCGCATCTTAATCGAAACATGCGTCTCTTTTCTAACTGAGTTCTCCATCAACCATTTTATGTTTGTTCGCTCCACTCTCACCAGTTGTATGACCCTTTGATCTCTCTGCCCTTCATCTCTCTGCCTATGAACTCAGTGTCTGTGTGCCTTCCTCTCACTGCACCTGACAAAGGGGCTGCACTCCGAAAGCTTGTGATTTCGAATAAACCTGTTGGACTATAACCTGGTGTCATGTGATATTTGACTATGAGTGATTAAAGTGAACAGAATTACTCTGGAACAGCATTCCAACAGTAAAGAAAAGGCTTGGTCTTTTCTCTCAGCTTCTGTCCTGGCCCCTGCTGTTGTTTTCAAAGTCCTGTCTCCTGCTGTTACTGTCTATTCTACTAATTGCTAATTCCCAGTACAATTTTCCACCACTCAGTGCCAGTTCTAATGGCTCTCTATCTCTTCAATGCTTTATTTCTCTGCTTTATACGAGCCCTCAATACTTGGTCTATTTCATTTTTCACCTCCATGGTCTCTGGCAAGTATTAACTCAAGCTGCTCAGTCTATCTCTCCTAAAATGAGACCCAGCTTGCATTGCTTAGATTCTCTTCCTCCTCAACATTAATCTCACTGTCTCCATGTCTGTTCCCATCCCCATATTTACAAGTGCAAGGTCTGACTACTCAGACGAAGCACAAAAACTGGCATCCCAAGTTCAGTGGGTAATAGGGAAACACATGGAATGCTGGCGTTTATTTCAAAGAGAATAGACTATAAAAATAGGGAAGTCTTGTTAAAGGTATACAAGACTGTAGCCAGACCATACCTAGAATACTGTGAACAGTTTTGGTCTTATTATTTGAGGAAAAGATATAAATATATCTTCTCGAATTTTAGGGGATTTGACAGGGTGGATGTGGAAAAGTTGTTTCCTCTGTGGGAGAGTCTAGGACCAGAGGGCATAATGTCAGAGTAAGGGATCTCCCATTTAAGACAGTGTTGAGGAATTTATTCTCTAGCGGAAGTGAATGTGTGAAATTCTTCACCGCAGAGAGCTGTTGAGGCTAGATTTTTAACTATATTTGAGGCTGAGATAAACATTTTTAATTAGTCAGGAAACCAGTTATTATGCGTAAAGAAGATGGAGTTGAGCATTATTAAATCAGCCATGATCTCATTGAATGGTATTTCAGATTGATGGGCTGAATGACCTACTTTTGCTCATATGTCTTATGGTCTTACGGTCCAGCTGTATAGAGGTGATTTTCCATTAAACGTGCCAGAAGCACTTTTGCAACTCGGCACTTGGGTGCAGACTTTCGCTGGGTGAGATTTTCTTGCCATAACCAAAATTCTGGATATTGGACTTTGTGTGGATTTTACTGTTTGGAATCGTAACATTGTATGAGATCTAATAGAGGTACAGAAATTATAATTGAAAGTAAATCTGAAATATTAGTTTAAATTAAATGTTTTATTTCAGACAAGGGAACTTGGGTTCATACTAGTAAAGAGTAAGAGGTACATTGATAAATTCAAGGAAAAGGTGTCAATACTTAGAAAGCTTTGAGTGTTGAAGCTCTCCATCAGCTTGCTGATGCCCAGCCTCCTACCGTAGTGCTATACTAATCTATTTTTAAAAATAACATCTGCCTATTCCGATATCACATAATAGATCTGCCTGCAATCCCACTGTCTTAGCTATAGTTCTTACAGTCTACAGTATCTATGTACCATTTGTGAGCTTGCAGGCAGTTCACCCAGTGCTTTGACAATGATGAAGATGGTGAAATCCAGTGTTCCAAACACGACTCGCCAACAACTTCCAAAAGTGGTCACTTTGAACAGAGACGTACATAACTGTTAATGATCACTTTCTGTCAATGAAAATGCAACAAGTTTCTTCTTTAACCCAAAATCTGACCACTAATTCCATGGGAACCAAGCTTATTTTGTCATCTGTTTTGGAAGCAATTTGTCACAGGCTGTTTTTTTAAAAAATCAAGATACATGGCATCAGCTGAACATCTCATAACCACAGTGTATTGTGAGACACGTCCTTCTTTTCCAGAGCCATGTTGGGACTTCCGAATGAGCACCTTTCACGGTTATACATTACCTGTCTCCAGTTTTCTCATCAGACAACTTCCCTGCAGCAAAGTCAACTAATGAATCATGAGTTTCCAGGTTTCGACGTGCATGATTGTGACCAACATGTCAACTTTTCTGTTGACACCACAAGTGATATTCAAAGAGTTGTTGCCTCTTAACCGTTTCTGATTCACCGGACTTCATACCCCCAACTTACTGTGATATAGTCTAAAGTTTATGGGCGAGCATTCTCTGTGCCTATTTATATTAGAAACAGAGTCTTCAGCCTGAAAATTTAAGATGGACCACCCTCTGAGCTGCCAGGACAGTTGAACCCTTGCAGTGGGCTAGTCAAACTTCACTTTTACTATCAGCAAATCAGGAATATTGTGCACATTGGGTTCTCAATAGGTTCTCCTTCATTGCTTTATTTTATTATGCAATGCACATTATTCTCTTTGTGATACACCATCACTGAGTCGCTTCGACATAGTTTAAAGTGGGCTGGAACAGTCGAGTCCCTGTCTCCATTTAGAAACAAACACCGACAGTCTAAATCAGAAAAGTTGGGTAAACATTCCCATGGACTGTATTCATTGCCAAATAAACACTGTTTATAGCTGTGGTATGATTTTTTTGGGGGGTGGTATTTATTTTGCTGACTTGCATATCATTATAGTACTATACTGTAATGCGATCAATCAAGGGAACATTAATATTGGTAGTGAACTTTTTGTGTTGTGTCCATGTTTACATTGCCTCATTCTGTGTTGTACACATAATAATTCTACTCTTTCCAGAGCTATGGAGATTTTTGTGTACTCTTGCATGAGAGCAGAGCAGACATCAGCAGACAGTCTAACTGCAATGTCGGTAAACAGTGCAGATATAAAAAGGAGATATCTTTATAGGAGGTGACATCACTCTCAAGGTTTGCCTTATTAGTGATGCACAGTGGCATTAAAACATTGCTTAAGCTGTCCAGTAAATGCCATTTACTGCAACTGATAGCTTTGACCGTTAATCTATGTAGTTGGTGATCTTTGGCTGTGAGCCAGATCTTATATATTAAGTCAGCAAAAAAGAACATTTGCTTCCGAAGCTATGATTCTTATATTTAACTCCATAATAAAGATAATGTTTACGTCCTGAAGAGGAAATGCTGAAAGTGTTTTACTGACGAGGTTATAACATTTTCAAGTTAATAAGCACTATTTATAATTTTGAGAGAATAGATCTACTTAATAACTGTGAAGGTAATGTGCTCAAGTGCTGACAGATGTTTTTCTGGCTGTCTCAGTAGTGGTTTGAGTTACAGTCTATGAGTTCTTTACTTCCATTCTCTGCTGAGTTGTGAGCCAGCCAGCTGTCAGCAGCTTACTGGCTGCACTACCACAAGATGGGTAGTGGATATAGAATGACAGAATGGAACCTACCAATGTCCATTGGAGGCCCAAAGCAAGTTCATTCATTTGCATTACAAACATTTGTGCAACCATAGCCACGAAGTGTAAATGGAAGTGATTATCAGGTATGAAGCAGCACTTTGATGAAATTTCAGTTCCTAAGCACAGCACACTTCTTCAGTTTATATATTTAAGAACTCTTAGTGCTGCAAATGTATTTAAAAAAAATTAGGTGTGTTTGTTTTTTACTTAACAATTGTGATTGAGCCAGTCTGTGTGAAGTACTCTTATGGAACCTCATCACCCCCAAAACAACTACAGGCGATCAATTTTGATTGGTTATTCTAATACTTTGGAAACTTTGACATAGTTATGGTTATAACTGTAGTTAAAATACCACCCTGGTTTAGCTTTCTTAAATATCACGAACAGTGGTAATGGAGTTTCAGTCATACTTGAGAATACTTGGACTAGAATTGTAGATTTACGTTAGATAATTGAATTGATATCCATGCAGATTGCTATGTGATGGATAAGCAAATTCCTGTGGGATCGCTTACTGATATTTCCAATGTTGACCATCTCTTACATCATGCCATCTCTTGGTGTACAAGGTTTCCCAAAAGTGAATAGCCATGTTGCACTGCTTCAGGTATATCTAAACGGGACCACTTTATAACCTTTATGGCCCTAACTGCTTTCTATCAAGATCCACCAGTTTTTTGTGAAGCTTCAGCGATCATTAGCCATTAATCTTAAAACTTTCTGCTGATAAAGCTGGATGTTAGTTACAATAGTCTCAATGCTAATGGAGTCAGCATATTTCCATACTGTTTTAATAACTCTGCCTGACTTTGGTGAGACCTAGTCTTTAATCATACAAGGGACAAAATGAACAGAAAAGACCTCTTGTAGGTTAGAAAGCACGGGAGGTTAAATGAATGAAGAATGAATGGTGCTAGGGCAAAGGAAGTGTTAAATAAACAAATTTTAAAAGAAGTATGACATGTAGAATCATGAATGCTGAAATCCAAAAACACAAACATGGAAAAAGAGAGAAACAATTGTGAAACTAAAATCAAAACCGGTGAAATAAAAGGAAACAATTTGGGGATAGAGAATACAACATGTAACTATTGAACCCAATGTATTGAGTAAAGAAGATTGTAGTAGGACACCCAGTTGAAAATATAATTGGTATAGGTACTATTGTCTGCAGGCCAGAGCATGAATCCTGAAGACTGTGTTGCCTGCCCCCTGCGAGCGATAAGGATATTTATTGGCAGCTGGAAAGGAACTTGGATCGGAGTGGAGTTTTTGTGATCTACCTAAGTATGAATGACATGGGTAAAATCAAGAAAGAGGATCTGCTAAATAAATATGAGCAGCCAGGACTAAGGTTTATAAAGAAGGACTGCAAAGGTAATAATCTCTAGATTACTACCTAAGGTGCAAGCAATTTGGCTATAAGATGATGGCATGTAGGTCAGAATGCAAACCCACATCCCATCAGTGAACAGCCGGTTTTGGGCCTCAATAGCAGTCATCAGTCTCTCAGTGAAGGAATGTACATCTTCTGAAGCCTCCACCTCTTCTTCAAATGCCGGAAGCCTGCTCTATTTCAATCTCCAACAGTTGGACTTGCCACTCCATAGATGTGGAGTCCTTAGAACTGACATGTGCATACCTGTTGTGTACACGTATCTGTATTAGTGCGAGCTGGAGAGCAAGGGTGTGATGCTTTACCCTCTGAACCTACTCAGAGGTTATTGCGGACCCTCTGAGCATGTGGCTGCAGCTACTGATGTTTATAGGGGAAGCAATCAAGAAAAATATTTGATGTGAGTTCAGAGACACACATCTTAAAAACACACACAGCTATCATTGGGACACGGTAATCAGGGTTTGAACCTTGGACCTTTCAACATTGAGACACACATTCATCCTCGACCTCCACAAGCCCTTAAAGTCCAAAGTTTCTAACACCAACACCACGAGCACCCTGCTTCTTACAACACTGTTTGTGGGAGAGAGCTATGTGGCCCTGCAATGTCACCCCTTAGACCTTCGTCCAAACTTGCCAAGTGGTGCTATTCTGTTGTTTTCCAAAGAGTCCCTGCACCATCACCCCTATTATGGGTAGAAATGGTCATGTTGGGTTGATCACCTCTGGACTTGGCCTTCTTACAAGCAGTGTATACTTCTTGCGCAAGTAAAAAGTGTCACTGTAATATATGTGCTGCCTAGCAAATACAGTTATGTGCCAAATACGCCCTTTGATAGCAATTAACATTTCTCAAAGATCCTTCCCAATTTGTAAGTGTTGCATTCATAAGCCTCCCCCTCCTCAGTGTTTTTTGGGGTGACATCTCTGCTTCATGCCGATTTGGGCAAGACACTAGGCAATCCTACCTCACATCTTTGCACAGTTGCACATTGTTCCATCTCCAAAATGATTGAACACTCATCCTGGCACATTATAAGAATTCATTGAGCCTCTTACGGTACTGTATCCAGGTTGTCTGGATAATCCCACAATGGATGACACCTCTGAGACCTCCATTCAGGCTGCTTTTTTCTGGTGCAGAGATCTCCTGTTCCCATTGTAGGACCTGTTACTGATTACTCAGTCTGGGGTCATCCATGTTCTGTGCCTCTCGACAGCTTTGGCTATATTTGTCTCCTCCAACTGTAGAGTGACAAAGATCGTTAAAGGGTACAGTTTGAGCTTTTTCCTAAACACTTAATGTTCATGGGGCAACATCAGACTGGTATAATTCAAATATTCTAATCATTCAGCATAAGTTTTTAATCTTCATCCTTCATTCTCCAGGGCATCCACTTTGCTGCCACAGACTCATGCCAGCATTGCTTAAACAGATGGGCATGACTAACCTTCGGTATACGGCCTGTCCCCCCGTGTTCCTAGACATCCTACCTTCCTGCCCCTCTGCCCACCTTTACTGTCTGCTGGTGGCCAGGTACCCAACAGGCTGCTGTGCACTGGCTGCCAGATGCTCAGTCAGGCATCTTCAAAAGGCAGGAGTAGAAGTTGGTGACCCACATACTTCCGTGTTGGGCTCCTCCCTCCCGCGAATATAATGCATGTCCATGTTAATTGGGTCTATTTCTGTTTTTTTTGCTGCAATGTATTGGTTGTAAATTTACAACTAGAGCGGCTGCTTGAGCTACCAATCCACATGGTGCTGATGCCTTCAAGGAGTAAACAGAGAAATGTTTATTATGCTTACTGTTAGAATTAGCCTGATTATTTGCAAGCACCATCGGCTAGGCTCAGACACTCCCACGGAGTAGCTAGAGTGTGACCCAGTCCATAGGCTGTTCCTATTGCAGTGCTGTATAAGAAGGTGAATTTCTACTTTCCAGTGGCTGATTATTGCCTGGAGTGCAGTGCACAGCAGGAAATTTCACATCCTCGATCAGCGATTTTCCATCCATTAGAATTTAGCATGGGAAACCTTCATCTACACTGAGGGAACAAGGTGGGTTAGATGGGGATGTGGTATGGTATCGTCAATATAGTCTGGGTATATGGATGTATACATGGAAATATAGTATGGAAACACACCAATATGCACTCCAGATGTGTAACAAGTGTGTGAACTAAAGACCCCGTCAAATTTCACTGCTCAATTTTTCAATAGGTGTGTGAAACGCTTATGCAATAGACCTCTGAAGTTTTATTTTCACAGATCCAGCGTCTACTTGATGTCTATATTAAGATAAATGTATAAGATACTAATTATTGAAATGCAAAGTTTTAAAATTGCATTGTTATTATAACTTTTGCTAAATCCTACATCATTCTCATATTGTAGTAACACCATAGAATTGGTAAGAAACGAGAGGGATTATCTAACCAAATAGATGGAAGATCAATGTCCTTGTACTTCCACTCACCAACGCCATCTCCAAGCACTCAGTGGGTTAAGATAAAGTTTATACAAAAATGGCCAATCATTGGCTTTAAAAAACAAGTATAGGCTTTATAAACCTCCATTATGGCACTTGGAAATAAATACAGGAACATTAGTTTCTGCCAAGATAAGTGGTCTTATCCAGTCCTCATTTAGATCACACAGCAGACCATGGGGTATCTGACTCATGGTTCAGACATTCATGGGGTTAGAGGCCAAATAGTATGTCTGAGCCTGTGGCTTACCACTGTCAATATTATTGTTTCAGATAATATGTGATAGATTGATTCTGTAGCCACTATTTCAACTAAAGGTAAAGGTAAAGTTGCCATAGTCCCAGAGGACCATATGACTGCTCCCTCATTATAGAGAGAGAGAGATGACTGGTGGTGATTTTAGGGTGAGAGGCAAGGTTGAGACATCAACTATTCTGTTTTTTATGACACAAACAAGTCCAACTTCCTATTGAGTGCATTATCAAGTTTTGACTTCCTGTAGCCATCTGTCACTATATGTCATAAAAGAGCAAATTACTTCTTTTACAATTTAATGCTTTTGAGATATATCTTCATGAAAGTACTTTCAGTCACAATGTTTAGTTTTAAAACATGGGAGGCACATGTCACATTCAAATAAATACAGCGAGCAGTGTCATAAATTGGGGATTTATAAAGTCAATCGACTCTAGAATATTACATACAGATGATTGCAGTAGGTTGTCGCTGGCTTGATTTATGAGTGGTGTTGTACGAATTTAGTTTAAAATAGGGCTGGTAGGAATTCTTATCGAGATAATCCATTGGTTCTGTCTTGAATGTTCCTAATTAAACTTCAACAACCAGATTGTGTGCCCATCTGATAGATGTTAGAACGATTAGATTAAATACTAGACTGGCCCTGGTTAGTTCAGTGGGCTGGAATCTGGCATGTGGCTCAGAATAACATCAACTTTGTGGGTTCAGTTTCTATTCTGGTTGAGGTAGATTTGGACCTTGTTTCCTCATCCTGTCCTGAGAGTGAATGGCAGCGTTAAACTGCCACTGAAATCTCTGTAGAAAAACAATTGAGAATGAGGTACTGGCCAACCATGAACCAGCTGAGCATGTCTGACAATGATGAAAAAGATGAAGCGATTCTCCCAACGTTTCTTGTGTGCAGTGGTAGTGTCCCTGCCTCTGAGCCAGGGATGACCTGTGCTCAGGTCCCAACTGCTCCAAGGGTGTGTAATAACATCTCTGAACAGGTTATTAAAAAAAACCTGAATTGATGCTGCCACCAGTAACAAAGTAGTGTTGAGATCTGAAGCTTTTGGAGTCAGTGTAACCTGATAGTCTTGGGGACGTGTGGTGGTATAGTGTTAGATTGAAGTTGCACCTGCTCCAGAGCTGCATCACAGTATCTCTGAACAGTTTGATTAGAAAATATCTAAACGACATTACGTAAAGCATTATATTAACTCTTGTAGGGTTTTTGAACAGAAGGAAGGAACAGAATGGCAGAGTTTAAGAATTAGATAAATTAACTGGTTATTCAAAATGAAATGCTGCCAGTCTACTCTCCCAATGTCCAGGGCAATAAGGCCCATTCTCCATCCAAGTGGTGAACGGTAAGACAAGGATCTCACCAGTGACTGGCAAGAAGCCTGTTTGCATGCATTAGCAAGCATGACCAGCTGTTATTAGTTAATGTTGCCGTTTTTATATGGAGTTTCCCACTCTTCCACCTGCCAGTTGGAAACTAAACAGTAACAGGTTCTGACATGAAAGTCTGAATGTTTTCCTGGTGATTGCATCTCACTCCTCTGCACCTCTGTCTTGGACACCAAGCACCAACATCTCAAGGCATGTTCTAAGAACAGTGACCGTGCACACCCCAGCCCACAGATGTTGACATCAGACAAGTACTATCCTCACTACACTCTCTTCGCCCATCAAAAAGCCAAGTATAGTAACAGTTCTGCACTTCAACACTCCATTTGGGAGTGGCACCTCTCATTACAATGCAGCTGTACACAAGGACAGGTGTCAGTTTATGGATTGGATCAGGGTGCATCTCAGGAGTCCTCACTTGCTCACTAATTCTTGCACTTATTTGAATGCTCACAGCATGTCTGCCTTGCCTTATCTTTTTCATTTTGTCCCCTTCAGCCAGTGCTTAAAGTCGTACAGTACTTTTGACATAACTTGTTTTTAGCAAAGACAACAGCTGGGCAGCTTGCTATGCTTGACAGCAACCAACAGTCAAGGGGGCTCTGTTCCACCTGAACCATGTATCAGCAGCTAATGCGGCAAACACACTGTCTGTGTTTCAGGCAAATGGCCATGTCTTAAGGTCCAAGCGGAGTATTCCTTAGTTAAGGCAAGGGATACACCTTTGGCATTCTGATAGTTAGTCAAGGGCAGCATCTGATATCAGTCCAGTGGCTTTACACAGTCAGTTGGCTACTTGGAGTGGCCAGGGTCAGGATCTTCTCCTCATAAATGGTGAGAAGCCAAATATTAGGCATCTCATCACCTTTCTTACCACTTATTGCCCTAATGTGGGCTTCAGTCTCCTGGATTGAGACAAATGGAGAGTGGAATGAGATTAAAGAGCCAGCAAAGCTGTAATTGCTAATTCAGGTGGGAGAACGGTGGTGAGGTGAATGAGTAGGAGGCACAAAGGCCATGCAGGGTTAGCAGGGTTAGGGGGATTGGGCCAGTGAAAGTGATTGAGGAAAGATGTTACAGACAAAGGTGAGAATGAGACCATTAGCCTTGATGTAAGTTGGGCACAGTAGTGGAGATAGTGAGAGTAAGCTAGCAGGGGAAATGGTCAAACTTATACCCTGGCAGAGTGAAGAAGGTCACAGACTTTCTTCCTACAGTGCTGGGGATTCCTCTGAAGGGTTGAGACCATGCAGAACCAGGTTGGCACAGTTTGGTGTCGTGGCCTCATCTGCCAGTTTTGAGAACAGAATCAGCCTTTTTTCTGTATAACCCTGTCCACCAGAACTGCCAGGTCCTTATCTGCAAAGTGGAGCACCAATTTCCTCTAATCTTCCTCATTTGGGGCAGATGTCACAAACTGTGCAGGGCATCTCTGCACCACCTACAACTGACTGGTACCACAATGGCTTTTTAACTATGGGACCAGCACCAGAAACCCCAGGATGTCCCAGCAGTGGTGGGCACTTCCTCCTACGGTAAGTGGGAGAAATGGCCTAGCATCAGATGAGCAGTGTGCCATGGGGTGTAGTACATCGGCAGGTTTGAGACGATAATGTGAGAAAATTCGCAGGGGCTTGTAGAGAGAACACACCCCCACCCTTCCCCCTCCCCCATTCCATGAAACTTGACGAAATGATACTTTGCCAATTTCTTGCATACACACTGAGAGTGTTCTACACAGTTTCCAGCCACTCAATGTTCTATAGCTGAAAGACTTTGGAGAGTGGTCTTTCATCATTGTGCCTCTGTGGCAACTTCCCCAAACTTCAGAGCACATTTTAAAATGCACTCCCTAGACCTTGAAATATGACAATTTGTAACGCCTATTCAAGGGCAACTATGTCCTGGAAACCCAGAAAGTTTCAGGCATCAAAGAAAATCATTCACTGAGTCAATGATCCTCCAACCGACATTGGTGTTTATTTCTGTTGTGTCTCTTGGAGCAGTCTATAGAGCTAGGGCTCCTCAGAATGAACTTTGACAAAAACCACTGCCTCTCTCTCTAGACCTTTAATTTCGCAAAGATATATTCCTCAAGTGATAGAAAACAATCTGTTCTCCACCACAGCCACCTAGTGGGCAACATTTGGAGCATGTGATCATAATTTGACTAAATTAATGAAGTTAGTGTCATTTGCCTTAGAATCTTGCAAGGTAAAATTAGAAATGGCTGTAAAGAATTGAAGTAAGTATCTTTAGCTGCACTCATGCCTGGTTTCCACCAAGTAGTTAGCAGCAAGTACGATGCCCTTGCTCATGGAGTAGTCTTTGAAACTGGATTATGACATTTGAATGCTGACTCAGAAAATTCTACTAATTGTTAATTAACTCTTGCTATAGTTATGAAATTATCCACATAAATTTCAACAAAATCCATGTTAGCTGATCTATCTTTCCAACTTGTTGGAGGCAGAATCTTTAAATACAGTAAGCTGTTTATTATCCAGCATCTCTGGGACCAGGAGTGTGTCAATTCATCAAATATTCCAGATAATCAAGAGGTCCACATAATCAATTAAAAACACACACTGAGTAATGGAAACGTAATACACATCTCTGTTATACTTTATTTACAGCCTAAATCACTTAAATAATAATGCAACTTTGCCTTAAACCCTGTCAGCAAAGAGCCTTCGCACTTGCGCCCTCAATGGACTACTAGGACATTGCAGTATTTGAGGAGAAATTGACTTGAAATTGAATCAACTGTTGATTATTTGTATAATAAGCTAGAGGAGGTGCACCATATGTTATTTCAATTGAACAAGTATATTTACATTGAGGTACATAAAAAACTAAAATAATTGGCCAGGATAGTACAGTAAACTTTGCAGTATTTGAGGTATATAATTTTTGCCAGTTTATCAAGAGTACCAGTTCAAACAAAGTTTGTTGTTATTTTCTACTCACCCTGTTCAGAGATGTTATTACACACCTCTGGACCAGGTGGGTTTTGAGCCCAAGTCTACTGGCTCAGCAAAGGGGCATGATTGGTGTGCCACAGTGGCCCTCATTTATTGTATTGCACTATTGTAAGATCTATTTGCAGTCTCTCTGTAATCTTCCTGGCACTTGAACTTTAAAGAAAAACTGGCATGAATGCTCATTTCTTTTCAATAGGCAAGTAGATTGAAGAAAGATAAAATCTTCATTCTGTGTTGAGTTTAGACTATTGCATCCAACAAAGGCAAGCTGACTGTAAAGTGTGTTTGAAAAACAAGCCATTCAGATTTAATTTAATTTAATTTATTCCATTTTATGACCTTCATCCTGTTCATGAACAGCATTTTGTGGGATCTGATAATGTTCAGAACAGACATATCCTTGCATTCCATGTTTCTGGTAACTGTCAGGTTTAATCCTCCACTTTAATATGAGCTTGTGAATTGTTTTGATATTTCCACAGCTGGGCTGTTGGTGACTGGGGAGAATGTAGCCAAACGTGTGGAAGAGGTGAACAGCTAAGACAAATCCGTTGCACTCGAAGAGTCTCTTACAACAAGCTAGAGGATGTACACCATGTGTTGTGCCCATTTCCAATGCCAATCCAAAAGCAAGCGTGCAATACTCATAACTGTCCACCTGCATGGAGTGTGGGAGCTTGGTCTGAGGTATGCATCAAATTTGCTGTAGGAATTATAGTCATCCACTAACTGTTTCAGCTATGGCAACACTGAGCTGAGAGTCTTAAAAGACCCATGACCATGTTTAAACCTAAAACCTATCCAATAACGGATTGCAATCAAATGGAGATTAATAGCTTTTATCATTGGGGGATTAGTCAACTACTGACAATGTACAGCAAATAAGCCTGGTGATGCCTGTTGGTCATATGCTTCCTAATGTTCTGAATTAAACTATACCTGTATCCCTCCCTTCTAATGCTGTTTACTCTATATATGGCAGTATTTTATTGCATTATCCTTTCTCAGTTCAACATACTAGTATCCCTGGTCTTGTAACACATCAGCTTAAAATCTGAGTTAGAAAATAAGTAATGGAATATCAATCATTGCACCTCACGCCATACTTGTACTATGATCTACTATACTAAATTAGAAATGGCTACTGAGGAGATGAGCATCCTTGGCCTTAACTCCTAAAATTTAATGTAGTCTTTCTTCACTTCTCTATGTATAGCTGTTTGCAATCACATTATTATTTCTTTTTTGTACTGCACATGTGAGTTAGCTTCTAAATATTTTATGAAAGGACAACATTTAAAGTAACCAGTTGTAAGATCTGTTGATGCTGAAAAATCAATTCGTGTTTTTGAAACAAACCTTAGCTAAGTTCTTTTTTTTTACATTCTGTTGGAAACCGCATAGATTAATTCTAAACATTTTGGAATTATAATATGGAGTCATAGAGATGTACAGCATTGAGACAGACCCTTCAGACCAACTCATCCACACCGACCAGAAATCCTAAATTAATCTATTCACATTTGCCAGTATTTGGTCCATATTCCTCTAAATCCTTAATGAGATATTAAATTTTAATTCTCATAGTCAAATTTATTTATGGTGTGGTAGCTGATTAAGCTATCCATCAGCTAATGCAAGGGATATAAATTTGTTTCTGTCATCCAAAGCATGTCTCTCAACTCATTGCTTTTAGATAAAAACCCACATTTTTGAACAAATTTCAGCACTTTTAGCATGGAATGCTGTGGCAGTCTGTTCCAAAAGAGGGCGAACTGGACAATCCAGCCCAGTGTTTCCGGACTGATAACATTGGGAAAACAATGAAAAAGGCGTACTGACCTCTTGTGGCCAAATATCTGATTTTTCTCCATCATAGAATAATACAAGACATGGATAGGCCATTCAGGCCATTGTGTATATGTTAGCTCTTTAATAGCGCTATTTAATTAACTGCCACTCCCCACCCTTTTCTCAAAACTATATTCTTTCCTTTCAACTAGTTATCCATTTCTCTTTTGAATGCTCAGAGATAGTAAGAACTGCAGATGCTGGAGTCAGAGGTAACACAGTGTAGAGCTGGCGGAACACAACAGGCCAGGCAGCATCAGAGGAGCAGGAAAGTTGACATTTCAGGTCAGGACCCTTCTCCAGAAATGGGGAGGGGGAAGAGAGCTGGGAAATAAATAGAAAGAGGAGGGGTGGGGCTGGGGAAGATAGATGGATGGTGATAGGTCATTACAGGTAGAGAGTGGTGGTGATTGGTCAGTAAGGTGGCAGGAGCAGATAGGTGGGAGAGAAGATGGACAGGTTGTCTCAGGTCAAGGAGGCGGGGATGAGAAGGCGGGTTGGTCATGGGATGAGGCTGGGGGTGGGGTGATTTTGAAACTGGTACAGTCCACAGTTAGACCATTGGGCTGTAGACTCCCAAGGTGGAATATGAGGAGCTTGAACAGTTCATCAACTTTACTAACACCTTTCACCCAACCTCAAATTCACCTGGACCATCTCTAATACCTCCTTCTCGTTCCTGGATCTCTCTGTCTCCATCTCTGGTGATCACCTCGAAACCAACATCTATTTCAAGCCCACCAAATCCCACAGCTACCCAAATTCCACCCCCCTTACCCACCTTCCCACAAGAATGTAATCGCCTACTCCCAATTCCTTCGCCTCTGCCATGTCTGCTCCCAAGTTGGGGCATTTTAATCCCGCAGATTCAAGATGTCCTTCTATTTCAAGAATTGCAACTTCTCCACTTTGGTGGTCGAAAATGCTCTCAACTGCATCTCTTGCGTTTCCTGCACCACTGCCCTCATATCCCCTTCCCCCAACAAAAACAAAGACAGAATCCCCCTTGTCCTCACATATCACCCCACCAACCTCCGTATCCAACGTATCATTCTCCACCACTTCCGCCACCTGCAATCTGACCCCACAACCAAAGATATATTTCCATCTCCACCCCATCTCCCTTTCATAGGGACTGCTCTCTCCGCGATTCCCTTGTCTACTCCACACTCCCCACTGGCCCCACCACCTCTGGCACTTTTCCCTGCAACCGCAGGAAGTGCTACACCTGCCCCTACACCTCCCCCCTCACCTCCATTCAAGACCAAGCAGAGGCTCGGAGATTGCTTTGTGGAGCACCTGCGCTCTGTTCACAAAAAATGACAACAGCTTTCAGTCGTGAACTATATTATCTCCCCCTCCCACTCCCTGGGTGACATGTCCATCCTGGGCCTCCTCCAGTTTGACAATGACACCAACCACAAACTGGAGAAGCGACACAACGTAATCCACCTCGGGAGCCTACAGCCCTATGGCCCTAAAGTGGATTTCATCAGTTTCAAAATCTCCCCATCCCCAGCCTCATCCCATGACCAATCCTCCTTCTTATCCCTGCCTCCTTGACCCGAGAGAACCTGTCCATCTACCTGCTCTTCCCACCTTACTGACCATTCCCCACCACTCTCAACCTGCACTCACCTATCACCATCCCACCTATTTTCCCCAGCCCCACCCCTCATCTCTATTTATTTCCCAACTCCTTTGCCCCTCCCCATTTCTGAAGAAGGGTCCCGACTCAAAACATCAACTTCCCTGTTCCTCTGATGCTGCCTGGCCTGCTGTATTCCTCTTTTGAACAATATTGTTGATTGCTTCCACTGCACATGGTGCATTGCAGGTCACAAGTACATTAAAATGGTTCACTGGAAACAATTTTTCCTCCATCTCCTACCATGACTGAAGAGTTTCTCTTTAGTTACTCTAAGAAAGCCTCTGAACTTGCTCTGCCATAAGAATGACATTATTTTCTCAAGTCTCTTTAGATAACTGAGGTCCCTCATCTCTCGTTCCATACCTGTAAATCTCTTCTGCACTTTCTCCAAGTTCTTCACAATTTTCCCGGTTTTATACTCAGAGTTGAGAAAAGCACTCCAGCAAAGTCTTGGCTATTGTTTTATAGGGATTTAGCCTGATGACCATGCTTTTGTAATCTCACCTGTGTTAATAAAGCCAAGAATACAATATGCTTTATTTAAACAAGTTTCTCAATATGTTTCCCTCAAAAATATGTGCACAAATATCTCCAAACCTCCATCTTTCTGGATCCTTTCAAAAATTATTATACTTATCATTCTTCTGACAAAAAAAAAATCAAGTATCACCCCAGTCTGAAAAACAACCATTCACAACCATCCTTTGCTTTCTGTCACTTTGCCAGTTTTTGATCCAGGCTGCTGCTCTTTTTAGCCCCTGGCCTTCAGTTTTGTAGACATTTTTTATGTGGCACCTCATCAAATGCCTCTTGAATGTCTGTATGCACAGTCGTCATCCACACCATCATTTCATCAAATAATTCAATCCAGTTAGTTAAAAATTATTTACTTCTAAGAAATTCTAACCAAATAGAATCTGACTTTGACTTCTGTGCTTTATATTATCCCCCGTCATGCTATAATCAATGGAAGTTTGATTAATATTGCTGCCCCTCTTTTCCCCTATATTTCCTAAATACTTTGTAGCCAGGAATGTTAAAGATCTAATCCTCTCCTCTTTGAGCCAGATTGTTGCCACTATATCATACTCCCATGTGACAATTAAACATGTAGCTCACCTGCATTAATTCTGTGCTCCATGCGCTTATGCATAATTATTCCTGTTCCACTTCTGCATTCCAAGCTATTCTTTATTCCTGTTTGTTCCTTTGACTTCTTTGCACACTTTCTGCCTTCTCACCAACGTTTCATTCTGGCGTCCTTCCATCTCCAAATTTAGCTTGCATTCTCCCGCACAGTATTAATTTACCTCCCTCCAAAGACATTGGTCGCAGTTCTGTTCAAGTACGAGCTGTTCACCTTGAACAGGCCCCTTAAGCCCAGAACTGATATCCGTGCTTCATGGTCTGAAGCCCACCCTCCTGCACCAATTCTGCAGCCATCAAATCAGACGCTTCATCCAATAGTCTAGCACATGGTTCTGGGAATAATCCTGATACAAATATTGCTGACTGAAATCCTATTTTTTTAACTTTCTCCTACATCTTGAAACCCTGTTCAGGGCCTCAACCCTATCCCTAAATGATTTTTGTTTGCCCCACAATGTCCATGACTTCTTGCTGTTCCCTTTCATCTTCAAAATATTTACTAACTTTTCAGTGATATAGTTTATCCTGAAACTGGGAAAGCAGTACACCAAGCTGAACTATCCCAATTGATGAAATACCCATCCAGTGCCTTCCAGAATCAAATCCCCTGTGGTTACTGTGTTACTGTACTATGCAGTGCACACCCCTGAGCAGTAATTTTCTCCACAGTACTTGTGGATATGCTCCATCCTGTGGCCCCTCCAAGCCTCATCATCCTCAATGGCATTCGACACTGAAAACCATGTTGCGATCGTCAAACTCCGAGGAGGTTGCTACATTGCCATATGGTCAACAACATATTCTCCTGAGATCTCCACAATTGTAGATGATTATGCAGTCCAGGAAACTCAGAGCCTTATAACCGACAGTGACTCCAGCCGACCCTCAAGCTCAGAAACCCTGAGCAGCTGTAGACACTTCTTACACACACACACACACACACACGCACACAGAAGAAGCATCCTACTGTTTCCATGGCACAGGAATTGATGGCAATAAATTATTTATATCTACAGTTGACTTTGGCTTAAATTATTGATCAGCTCCTTCCCACTCAGTCCAAATTCTCTTTTCCACTCTCCTTAGATGCCATATGGTTTGTTAAATCACTATGTTCCTTTAATATATATACCCTGATGAACACCTTAGCTGGACCTAGTCAGGCGCAACAGTTAATACCCTGTCAGGCACCCAGATACAGCTCGCTGACTATTAATTCTTGATTGCCACAGACTTGGAACTTAATGGAGTTTTAAAGTAAAAAGAGTTTGATGAATGTCAAATTTGGTTTATGGGCATTAATTTCATCTACACTTCATAGAATAAATAAGTAACTTGCTTCAGTTATTCTCATGTCATTGCTTAGATAGCAGTCATCAAGTGCTAACTTTACGAGGAAGGTTAGTCTTACAAAACACAATTAAGCCGCAATTCACTTGAGATATGAATTGTGGTACTGTGAATTAAAGCGATTGTATTTTTCTTTTGCCTCTGTTATTGAAAGCTTTGACATTGTGATTGGCTTACTTATTAATTTAAACTTGAACCAGCTTTCACACGATGTTCTGACCACAAGCATCACCAGTATATCCATTGGGTTCATGCTGCAGATAGTTCCTGTTTATCTCTGCTGTCTCACTCCCAGAAAACAGTGACCAAGGTTTGCAGTGAATGTTTTAAACTAAACCAATGCAAATCGTTGGATGTGTAATTGATGTTAAAGAATAGATTTTGTTATTGTGTCAACAACACACATTCATGGAACCAACCTACGAAATTCATGATGAAGATGAATTGTTTTTACAATAGCGACGACTGAAGCAACTGCCAACTTTTTTTTAGTGATGCACCGATCAAGTTGATAATGCAGGTTAATTGTGGAAAAAAACTGAATTTAAGCCAAATGGTATGATTTTTAAGCTGAAATAACCAGTCATTATTCATTATTGTTTCTCTGTAGTGTTCCCGAACATGTGGAAAAGGATGGAAAAAGAGGACTGTTGTTTGCAAGAGCACAAATCCTACTCCCAGGTCTCAGATCCTGCATGGGAGTGCTTGCAAAGCCAAAGCAAAACCTAAAACCCAAGAAACCTGCTTACTGAAACGCTGTCATAAACATCGCAAAATGCAGTGGTTTATATCTACATGGGCCGAGGTACAGTAACTAGGTTACGTTTAAAAGTCAACAGTGATTTATGGATTAAATAATAACAAGAAATGATTGGTGGCTCAGTGGTTAGCACTGCTGCCTCACAGCTCCAGTGACCCGGTCCGATTCCACCCTCCGGCAACTGTTTGTGTGAAGTTTGTCTATTCTCCCAGTGTCTGCGTGGGTTGCCTCTGGGTGCTCCGGTTTCCTCCCACAGTCTCAAGAGGTGTAAGTTAGGTGGATTGGCCATACTAAAATTGCCCGTAATTTTTCAGGGATGTACGAGCTAAGTGGATCAGCCATGGGAGATGTAGGGTTACACAGATAAGATGGGGGAACAGGACGGGTCTGGATGGGATGCACTTCAGAGGGTTGGTGTGGACTCAAGGGTCCAAATGGCCTGCTTCCACACTGGAGGGATTCAATGGATTCTATTCGATGGAATGGACAATCAACAATAATAAAACATAATGAATAGCGCATGTACGATCTCCAACGAACGGAATCTCTAGTTGAATCTATAATGTTGACAGGCCTTCCAACACCAGCAAGAGCTCACATATTGGAAAATGATAGACATTATGCAGTAATAATTCAGTATAAATTAGCTGTGCATGGCCCTGCTGACGAGTCAGGACCTCAAATTCTTTTGATGGTGATGAAAACCAACCCATAACTTCATTGAAGTCAGTGAATAGGAAAAAAAGATGTTTAACGATCTCATTTGCAGACTCGTCTTCACATTCATTGCAAACTCATTTCAATAAATCCATGCATACAGACTGGCATTATATCAGGCTAATAGAGACCTCACCGACTGTGCAGCATCAGTTCCATTAGGGAAAGGCTTGACAGAATCAAATGCTCCCCGGGTCTTGCTGGCGATCGAGGGGTCCAGTGGCAGAAGTCCACCTGATGAGGGCTGCCAGTCAAACACCAGGAGCTCCTCATCTGGCCAGCTAGAGTGTGGCATCTGGCACCATTGCCCTCACACAAGACCCAGGTTATGAAAGGGACTGCAGACTCCAGGGCACTGAGGGTGGGATGGGGATGTTGCAGGATGAAGGGGGGTGGGATGCAGAATGGAGGGCAGTGGATTGATAAAACCTCACTTACCCCTTGTCAACAGCAGATTACTAGATTGGATACAGATCAGATGATAGGAAGGAGGGCCCCTCCACCTATCAAGCTGTTAGGTCGCACGTCTGCCTGGGCAAGCTTCCAAGAATGTGGGAGGTCCTTGAATTGAATTGTGATGGGCATAGGGATAATGAGTGTCAACAGCAATATCGCACTGACAGGAATCATACAACAACCCCTTCAACCCAGCAACGTAATTTGGAGATTTTTTTCTTCCCAGCACCAGAAGAATAATTCCCTTGAGACCAGCCACCATAATTCCTATCATGACTGGCTGCATAAAACCAGCCCATAAAGAACAAATTTAAAAAGAAATTGCATTGCATCAGGAATACTTGTTAATCATGAATCTGACGAAGAAACTATGAAATTAAAAGCTTCAAAATAGGGATGGGATATGAGATGCCCAGTAAATCAAGTGTACTTGTCCACTTTTCCAACGAATGTTCTGGATTTAGGGCTTAGAAAACACAGAAATGCTGAAAATTAGCAAAACAAAATCTTAACAAATCTGCAGTCCTGAAAAAGAGCTTTATCTGCCAGAGGCTTACATATAAATTACAACACACACACTCCCGTAGATTTCTGTCTGTTTAGATTTAGATTTTGAATGGGTAAAGTTTAAAATGTTATGTTGGAAGATCCTCACTAAATTAGTATACTTTTTTTATTTTTATCAAAGCTGATAGACCTTCTCTGCATTTCCAGTATTTTCCATTTTTAATATGTAGAAAACAATGGGGTACAAATTTGAGGGAGCACATAAGGAACAGTAGTTGATCAGTTTCCCATTGTACACCTTGTTTTATTTTCCTTCGTACTGAACTTCGTTGAAAATGGACGAGGCAGAGTGTGTTACAGGCAGCTCTTTCACGTCTGTTTGCATTCCTGCCAAAGTTGAATTTTGCTTCAGGGACATGATTCAGTCTCAGATTTGTAAATTTACCATATCTGACCTCAGAGTTTCAATGATGCAACAGAATAATTGAATACTTTAAGCAGAGAAGGACCCATTTCAGCCATCAAGCCAGCTTCCTGCAAGAGCAGTTTAGCTTGTGTCACCTATAAGTCTCCTGTAAGCCTGCAGTTTTATTCTCTTTAGGTACATACCGATTCTATTTTCAAAGCCACAATTTGAATCATCTTCCACCACACTCTGGTAGTGCCTTCCAGATTTGAGCACACGTTTCCTCGTGTTGCCTGTGGATCTTTTGTCAATCAAAATCTGTGTCGTCTGGTTCTTAACCCTTTTGCCATTGTGAATTGTTTCTCCTCATCTCGAACCCTTATGATTTCAGCAGCTCCATCACATCTCTTCTTAACTTCCTGCAAGAGAAACAGCCCTGGCCTCTCCAAAGTGTCTACAAAAATTAGGTCCCTCATCCTTGGAACCATTCCTATAAAACTTCTCTGCAGCTTCTCAATAGCTTTCAAATTCTTCCTAAGGTGAGGTACCCAGGATTGGATGCAAACTAGAACTCTGCAAGGCTCCGGTTGAGGCCAATCCAGTGGTTTATAAAGACTTGTTATAACTTCCTTGTTTATGTACTCTATGCCTTTACTTGTAAAGCTAAAGTCTCTTTGCCTCTTTAACTGCTTTTCCAACCTGCCCTGCCACCTTCATTGATTTGTGTAAATATTCCACTACTCTTTCTGTTCCTGCGCCTGCTTTGGAATTGTACCTTCAAAAGTATCACTTCACACTTCTCTGCATCAAACTTAATCTGCTATTTGTCCAACTATCCCACCAGCTTGCATTATCCTCTTGAAACGTATCACTATTCTCCTCACAGTTCTCAAAACTTTCATGTTTTCTGGAATCTGTACATTTTGAAATTGAGTCCTGTACACATAAGTCCATACAACACGTATCAAAAAAGCAATGATCTTAGTATGACTCCAAGGAAACTCCACTATATATTTTGCTGATTCTTGAAAATCATATCAGTCACATAATGCACTGTGCTCATTAATTGCTTCTGTTGTCTCATCAAAATAAGCAATGTCTTTTTATTATTTTCGCAATGTCTTCCAGTGTTCTGTGACTTGTGGTAAAGGGATTCAAAAGAGACACTTAAAGTGTGCAAACAAAGACAATTCTGGAAAATACAAAGAATTTGCTTACAAAAGATGTAATCACTTGCCAAGACCTAACCTGGAGCTAGAAAGAACATGCATTCTTAGTGCATGTCCAAAACCACCAAGTGAAAGGGCCTTCAGCAATGCACTAGCAAACTGGTATGCCTCACCTTGGTCACAGGTAAGGTGATATTGCAGTTACTCTATTTTACATGGATGTTCAGAATGCCTTCAGTATTTGTTCAATACTTTCCAAAAAGGAAGTGGAAGGATTGTAGCTTCTGTCAATCGTTTCAATGCCATTATTCAGATTTCACTTTCATAATAGTGTCCAACGATTGGCAACTAAAACCCAAATAGAAGAAAGAATGGTAGCAACACTAACACATCTAAACCTTGAGGTATATATAATTAGGGTTGACATTAAGATTGTAATCAAACTGAACAAAAAGGACAAAATATTCATTTCTACCCAAAGGTCCATTGTTTATATTGTCATGCTGTATTTGGAATTATCAAATTCGGGGGAAGTTCCGTTTCTTGATCTGGAAGGCCCACTAGCTTAATATATTCAAAAACGTTGAGTATAATTCCAAATTGCTGGAGGACCAGTGAAGCACTTCGTAAATCATGCCTCCATAGTGTCTAGTCCCAATTATTAAAAAGTTGTTTCTTCCTGTAATGTTGCACTATCCCCCTGCAAATACACTGCTGCAAAACTAAGATTAAATTATGAATGTACTTTAGGATTGCAATTTTTATGTTGGCTCAGACAAACCTCTGCACATTCTTCCACCTACCAAAATGCGCACCAACTTTGCCTCCAATTTTTGACCTTTCACAGAGAAGGTGGCATCACACTGCACTTTGCGAGGCTTATTGGAGAGCCTGAGGAGTATAGGTGCAGATACAAATAGAAGGCTGGCCTTCATTCTCCAACACAGCAGCCTAGCTCCAAACAATATTCAAAGACTCATTAAACCACTCACTCTGCACGTACTGCCGTGCCATCTTCATGCTCTCCAAGTATGATCTGGGATAGTTCTTGTGAGCCATCCAATAGCAATGATAATTATTGTAAAATTATTGGAAAAAATAAATCTCTAACAGTGTAGTAAAACTCCAAATTCACAAAACGTCATCATTGATGCTGGAAAGAACAAAGAAAAACTGTAGTGCCAAAAGAAATCCTTTAGGTGACTTATCGATTTGCAGACAAAGAAAATGTCACCACCGTAGGCATATTCTATTATTATAGCCTCTTAAAAGTGTCACTCATTCTTGAATCAATAGACCTCTTGAGTTGAAGCCATCATAAGCTTTAAAATCCAGCCATGCATTCATAATGTTTGCAATTGCTGTAATGCAAGCTTAGAACTACATTACCTGAAACTGATAGAGAAAAATTGTGTTCCATTTCTATTTCAAAGCAAAGTACCTGCCAATGTACAGTGAAGAAGATTAGAGTACCGGGGACCTTGATCAGATGGATCAACAGGCTGAGAAGTGGCAGATGGCGCTTAATTTAGATAAATGTGAAGTGTTGCATTTTGGTAAGGCAAACCAGGCCAGGACTTGTACAGTTAATGGTAGGACCCTGGGGAGCATTGCCAAACAAAGAGGCCTAGAGTGCAGGTTCTAATTCCTTGGAAGTGGAGTCACAGGTAGACAAGGTGGTTTGGCAGGACTGCCTTCAATGGTCAGTGCATTGAGTATAAGAGTTGGGACACATGTGGCTGTAAAGGACATTGAGACCATTTCAGAATTTTGCGTACAATTGTGGACTCCTTGCTGAAGGAAGGATGTTGTTAAATTTGAGATGGTGCAGAAAAGATCTACAACAATGTTGGTAAGGTTGGAGGATTTGAGCTGTAGGAGAGGCTGAATAGGCTGGGGCTTTTTTCCCTGGAGCATCAGAGGCTGAGTGATGACCTTATAGAGATTTATAAAATCATGAGGGGCATGGATAGGATGAATAGCAAGGTCTTTTTCCTAGGGTGGGAGAGTCCAAAACTAGAGGGCATAGGTTAATGGTGAGAGGGGAAAGATTTAAAAGGGACCTGAGGGGCAATTTCTTTCCATACAGAGGGTGGTGTGTGAATGGAATGAGCTGCCAGAGGGAAGTGGTGGAAGTGAGCAACATTTAAGAGGCAATTGGGTGGGTATATGAATAGGAACAGTTTAGAGAGATATGGGCCAAATGCTGGAAAATGGGACTAGATTAGATTACAATGTCTGGTCGGCGTGGATAAGTTGGACCAAAGAGTCTGTTTCCATGCTGTATAATTCCATATGTGGAGAGAAGTAGTTGATGAGCATTTCTTGATTTCAATTTTCAAAAGTAAAGCTTTTCTTTAATAGCCAATTTAAATCATAGCACATATATGACAATGCATTTTAATGCATTTTGACACTCATGACAAATGGAAAAGTACTGTAATGCATGACAATACATTTACACAATGCTGGTCAATGTAGTGATGAACCTACATTTATACGTCAGATCGCTTAATGAGGCATTAGATTAAAAACAGTTCTGCGTTACAACATAGCCTCTAATAGTGATCTTAAAAGTTGTCAAAACATTTTACTCTTTTCTGAAACAATATTCCTCAGTCCTCCACAGACATGCCCCTATGGTCATGATGAGTCAAAAGAGTTTTTTTTAGAGCATCCAAAAGCCCACTCTTTCACAAGAAAGTGTGAGAGGAAATAGTTTCCCCTGTGGTCATCATATTGGGAACGCTAACTTCAGAACAGATGTGTGCATTTTACACTATGCATTCGTGACCCATGGAAAGGCCACATGAAAATGATAAAAGATCAGGAAGTGGTGGATACAGGTTCAGTTACAAAGTTTAAAAGACTTTTGAATAGGAAATGTATGGAGGGATATGGGCCAAGCACATACAAGTGGGACCAGTTAGACCGAAGAGTCTGTTTCTATGCTGTATGACTCTATAACTCTGAAGAAAATTGCTCCTCTGAGAGAAGAGCGGCATGTTGCACCCTGATTCTAGCCCCTATTGGAAGTTAACATCTGGCACCAGGCTTGCTTTCTATGGATTTCATGGATCCTTATATGATTTAAAGATTTTAAATATGAATGGTCAACATCAATTGCATCAGGAAAAAGAGTTTAGAAGTATACTGGATTTAATAGTGATATTGACCTGAATTTAATGTTAACGTGTCCAATCAGTAACCGAAGAATGTTTATTGTACTTGGCATCTACAACCTGACCAAATTGAGATTAATAAAGGCTGTTTGCCTAATTACATGCTGCCAGTCTTAAGAGTTTGCATCATGTGAGAACATTTTGGAATCCAAGGAATTTCTGTTAATAGAAGAAAACTGTAGGGAGAGTACCTACAATTTCCCAACACCAGCATTGTTTGAACAAACAATGGATTTAAAAAATCAACCTTTCATCCAGTTATGTATTCTAGCCCATGCAGGTAATCTGCCTGAAAAGCAGCTAACTGAAGCTTCATAATTACTCATCCATTTCTATAAATTTGTTATGTAGTCCTAGTTTGCATTTCCCTTAATCCAAATAGCACATCAATCAATAAGGGCAGAATCTTCTCAGCTGCACAGAGGGGATTTTAGAGACATTGGCAGGGTAGAGTTTTAAGAAAGTCGTGCATCAGGTCATCTATTCAAAGCAAATCTGCCTCCAGACAGTCTTGCAGGAATGAGATTGTGAACTGCCTTGAAATGGCAAGTAATTAAGTGGCCAATTTGGGGCAGATTGATGATAGCAGACAGCCCTCTTGCTGAAGCCAAAATGCAGCAAAATCTGTCATGAGCCTGCACCTACATCAGCATCCACCTCTCCTGATGGAGCTGCTGGCAACCTTAGGTGCTTTGATTGGGCCTTGTCCCTGTGTAGCCCAGCCACCACATTTATCATGCAGCAATCCCACTTATGATCTATTAATTGGCCACCAGAGGTGGTCCACATTATAACAAGAAATGGCTGGAGGCACTGGATACTGTAAAGGCTACGGGCCCTGACAACATTCGTAGTGTTATAGTGTCATACAGCATGGAAACAGACCCTTCTGTCTAACTAGTCCCACTTGTGTGCGCTTGGCCCATATCCATCCATACATTTCCTATTCAAAAGTTTTTTTAAACTTTGTAACTGTACCTGTATCCACCACTTCCTCTGGAAGTTCATTCCACACACGACCCACTCTCTGTATAAAAAGGTTGTTTCTATCTTTTTTTTTTCCAATCTTTCTCCCCTCACTTTGAAAATATGCCCCAGTCTTGAAATCCCCCACCTTAGGGAAAAGACACCTGCCATTCACCTTTCAATACCCCTAATGATTTTATAAACCGCTATTCCTGCAATTGTACTGAAGAAGTGAATCCAGAAATTGCTGCTGCAATAGCAAAGCTGTTCTAGCATAGCTACAAAATGACCTTTACTCAACAATGTGGAAAATTGCCCAAATATGTTCTGTACACAGAAAACAGGACAAATCCAATCCAGCCAATTTAGTCTACTCTCAATTATCAGTAAAATGATGTAAGAAGGCATCAACTGTGCTATCAATCTGCACTTCCTTAACCAGAACCCGCTCACTGATGTTCAGTTTGGTTCTGACAGGGCTACTCAGCTCCTGACCTCATTACAGCCTTGGTTCAAATGTGGGCAAAAGAGCCAAACTCCAGAGGTGAGGGGAAAGTGTTTGGCCTTGAAATCAAGGCTGCATTTGACCGAACATGGCAATAGGAAGTCCTAACAAAGTAAGTGTCACTGGAAGTCGAGGGGGATAGAGTGGTGTTTCAGGGAGGAGTGGAGATCTCTCTACTTGTTATTCCTAGCACAGAGGAAGATGGTTGTAGCTGTTAGAGGTTAGTCATCTCAACCACAGCACATCACTGCAGAGGTTGCCCATGGTAATGTCCTAAGCCCAAACTGCTTCAGTTGCTTCATCATCAATGACTGTCCCTCCATCATAAAGTCAAGAGTGGGGTTGTTTACTAACGATTGCATGATGTTCAATACCATTCGTGACTCCTCAGATACAAAGCAGTTTTGTAGGATTCCAAATGCAACAAGACATGGACAAAATCCAGCTGTGGGCTGAGAAAATGGCAAATAACATTTCCGCTACACAAGTGCAAGGCAATAAACATTTCCAAGAAATGAGATTCTAACTCTCGTCCTTGACATTAATTCTATTACTATCTCTGAATCCCCCAATATCCTAGCAGTTACCATTGACCAGAAGCTGAACTAGACTAACCATATATATAGTGTGGCTACAAGAGCAGAACAGAGTATAGGATATTGCAAGGAGCAACTCACCTTATGACTCCCCAAAGTCTGTCCACCATCTACAAGGCACAATTAAGCAGTGTGATGGAATACTCCCGCTTACCTGGTTAGGTGCAACTCCAACAATATTTAAGAAGACTGACACCATCCCAGACAAAACAGCTCACTTTTTAGGCAACACCTCCACAAAAATCCAATCTCTCAAACTGACCAACCACTGACACTCAGTAGCAACCTCTGTATTATCTACAAGATGCACTACAGAAATTCACCAAAAACCCTTACACAGCATCTTCCCAACCCATTACCAGTACCGTTGAGAAGGACAAAGGCAGCAGATATATGGGAACACCACCAATTTTCAATTTTCCCTCCAAGCTGCTTACTATCCTGACTTGGAAATATATCACTATTCCTTTATTGTCACTGGATGAACCACATGAAACTCTCTTCCCCAATGACATTGTGGTCTACCTGCACCAAATGGACTGCAGAAACTCAAAAGGGTAGCTCACACCCACCTCAAGGGCAGCGAGGACGAGCAATAAACACTGGCCAAGCTAACGATGCTCACATCCCAAGAATGAATAAAATTAAGTAAACCCTTGGAGAGAAATGAAGTGCACAGGGGAATGAAAGTGAAATATAGAACCAGATTAAAGAATACAGGGACCTTATGGGAAAATTTGAAGCACATAAGGATTAGCATGCACCACTTTGCTGTGTTAATGCATGTAGCGTGGTAAATATGGTTGAAGAATTTCAGGTACAAGTTACCACATGGAGCAATATTATGGTACCAAAGACCTATTTCAAAAATGTAGGCTACAAGATTTAATATTCAAGACTCTAAGGTATTTAGAGAAGAGAAAAGGAAAGAAAAAAGTGGCAGTATTGCTGAAAGAAACTATTCTACCACTGTTGAAAAATGATATAATTAAGGTCAGAAATGATAACATTCATAACTTGCCCAATGCCAATCTACCCATCACCCATGGTTCCTCCTATCACCATGCCATACTGTGCCCACCTACCCATCCCCGTAGTCCATTATACACCCTTTTGTCGCAGTCACACACTGGGCTTTTGTAGCTGCTATGCCAACTGTGGACACTCAGTGCCCTGAACTCTTTGCCCCTGCTCCTCCATCAAGTCATCTAGTATCTACTATGGCCAAACCACAGGAAGCATGAGCCCAGAAAATAGCATTATGTCTCTATTAATGATGTCATTAGTGGAAAAAAATGCTTACATCAATACAAAATATATTCATACATATTTTCTGTATGTAATAGTTTGAAGGATTTTCAATCATTTTCATTCTATAAACCATTAGAAGTGTCTACCAAAATGTTCACTTGATAGGCATCCTGTTATGGAAATGTTTGGGAAATCAGTCATGCTTCACAAATCCTGTAACAGGACATTTTTTTAATCACATTGAAATACTGTTTTTTCAATCACCACATATTCTGTTGGATAGTTCTTTGACAACTTTTGAGTATTTGTTGACAGATATAGCAGTCCCAATCATTATTAAATGGACAAAAGAGCTAAATCCAGAGGTGAAATGGGAGTGACTTCCCTTGACTTGAAGGCAGCATTTGACTGAGTGTGGCATCAAGCATCCTTAGCAAAGAAGGAATCAATGTGAATTGGAGGGGAAACTCTTCACTGGTTTGAGTCATACCTTGCACAAAAAGAAAATAGCTATGATTGTTGGTCAATCATCTCACTTCCAAGGCATCATTCTAGGATTTCCTCTGGGTAGTTTCTTTCACTCAATCATCTTCAGTTGCTACATGAGTGACAACCTTTCCTTCATATTAAAGTTAGATGTGGGATGTTTTCTGATTAATGCATAGTGCTCAGCACCATTCAGCATTCTTCAGAAACTGAAGCAGCCAAGGCCATGAGCAGCAAAACTTGGACATGATCCAGGCTGGGGCTGACAAGTGGCAAATAACATTTGCCAGGCACTGCTCATCTTCAACAAGAGAAAGTCCAACTGTTGCTGTTAACACAGAATGGCGAAATCATTGCTGAATTCCCAACTATCAAAATCCTGCAGGTTGCCATTGACCAGAAGCTGAGCTAGAAGGGTCAGAAGTAAGGAGTTCTATAAGTAACTCACCTCCTGTCATCCCAGCTCTTGTATGCATCTGTAATGCACAAGTCAGGGATGTGATGGAATCTCCATTTGCCTAGTTGGGTGCAGCAACAACACCACTAAAAAGCTTGAGACCATCTAGCACAAAGCAGTCTGTTTGATTGACACCGCATTCACTTTCTTCACCATTCGTTCCCTTCACCACTGACGCACACTGGCAGCTGTAGGTACCATCAATAAGATACACTTAAAATAACTCACCAACGCTCCTACAACAGCACCTTCCCAATCTGTGACATCTACCACTGAGAAGTACAAGAGCAGCTACTATGTGGGAGCACCACCCCCTATCAATTCTCCTCCACCCCCTACCAATTCTCCTCCAAGCCGTATACCATCTTAACTTAAGGTACATTGCACTGTTGACAGGTGAAAATCCTGGTCCTCCCTTCCTAACAGCACTGTGGGTGTACTGATACACCAAGAACCAAAAAAGATTCAAGAGTGCAGTTCACTGCCAGTTTCTCTCAGCAGTTAGGGATGGATAATAAAATGCTGGCCTAACCAATCATGCCCACACTCTGTGACCAAACTACAAAAATGTGTTAATGCACTTTTAATGCACAAGAATGTCTACTTCCCACAATACCAAAAGTTGCCTAACCTGCCACCAAAGGGTACCAGATCCAAAGAGGAATCTTACCTGGTCTAGTTTCCACACTCTGGATTCCACATTCTAGAGACTCCAAAATCTGCTTTAATGGGGGCTCTGTCCAGCATTCATGAATTACAGATAAACCCCAGACTTAATATTCAAGCTGTAAGCAGGCTGATCCTGTTTATTAAAAACCGAAAGAAGTGTGGATGCTATAAAACAGGACCAGAAACAGAAGTTGCCGAAAAAGCTCAGCAGGTCTGACAGCGTCTGTGAAGAAAAAAATCATAGTTAATGTTTCAGGTTCTGAAGAAGGATCACCGGACCCAAAATGTTAACTCTGACTTTTTCTTCACAGACGCTGCCAGACCTGCTGAGCTTTTCCAGCAACTTCTGTTTTCAGTCCTGTTTATTGTCTGTCTGTTGATAGATATTATTCCAGATTCGTAGGTTTTAATGTGAGCAGGCAGATTCAGTTTTGCTTAATAATTGTTGAAAGTTTCAACATTAATGGATTCTTTATTCAGAGGTGAGGACAAGTTGTTTTTAAATAAGAAATTCATTTATATCTTCCAACCACATTTGTTTGGAGATTCATCAATAGTCCCGGATGCCCATTCTCTTTATTTGTAGATGTACTGCACTTGGATAAATATTTTGAATGTAGTTATGATTTTTTTTGAATAGTAATGGTTTGCTGACAGGGATTGAGTATAGTAAATTGAAGATTAATTCTGTTTATAATTACGTATTTTCCTTGCTGCTCATTTAATGCTGCGTGATTGCTTTAAGCAGTAGCTTTCCCTGTGGCATTGGATTTTCAGTGGATTATGTCAAACACTGTTGTGAATAAGCTCCACTCTTCAGGCTTAAGGCCAGTTGTATTCCGTGAATGATTTTTCATATTTTGCCTTCTAGTGCTCTGTTAGCTGTGGGGGAGGGGTGCGAGCCCGTGCAGTTCAGTGTCTTGCGTATGGTAGACCTACCTCAGGGTGTCTACTACACCAAAAGCCCCTCGCTACGGAAGCATGCAATACCAATTTCTGTCCTCTGCCTGAAAAAAAAGGTAAGAACTGAAGTAATTTCCGGCACTATAAGCATTTAAAGATATGTTTCTTCTGGAAATGACAGTACAATTTTATCCACTAACATTTTGGAAGTATTCTTTAAAATACATAATTCTAATAGTCCACTATATCAGCCTTCAGTGTTATAGGGCATGATGATTGCCAAGGTGATATTATAGGTTGGGTTTTCCATCCACCACTTCTACTAGTGTATTTGATTGTTGCAGGAGTGGGCGTTCAAGAAATCCAAACAAGCATTTTGCCCACTACCTAACCGTCTGCCCCAGCTTCTAACATCATAATACCAGTGGCAGGTTGGCATCAGGTCAGCAGCTGCAAGCTGAGGCCCTTGAATGCACAATCATTTCCCATGTAAAGGCCTCATCCAGGAAGAGGTCCGTTGAAAGCATTCAGTCTGGCAGGTTTCTTGTAGTAGGTCAGTGGCACAGTAGACTAAATGGCCCCTTTCGCACTGTAGCAATTCTACGATTAACACCCCCTGCCCCCATTCTTCTCCCACTGCCAATTGACCTTTTGAACCCCAAAACCCTTTGCCAAGGCCTGCCAGCTGGGAACCCATCAAGATCTGCATTCAATTACCTGAACCCCAACCCACTACTGAGTGCATTAATCCCAAAGTGCTGAAGGACCACAGACCTCTGCTTCTGAGGGGCAGAAATCCAAACTCCAGCCTATCAGCAAATAGTTGACCATTGAGATATCACTGGGGCAGCCAATATTATCCTTAGCAAGACTTTCCCCCTAACATTTTAATAGGCCAGGGAATCTGGCACCTCGTAAAATTCAACCCCATTCATCCTGAAGGTAGCGGTCCTGATAACTTATGCTGAATTATGGCCAGATCTTGAATGCAGACCTTCTGATGGTCAATCAGTCATTGATCAAGTTTTTACAGTATGTTTATAATACTTCCAAGCTAACCTGTTTACATTTAATGGGATGATTGGTTATTCATGTAAGATTCTACGGCAGTTTCCTCGTCCAGCTGCATCAGCTGTCTTTTGCCCATCTCTCTGCATCTGACTGTCAAGTATCTGAAAAATGCTTTCAATGGAAATTACGTATTGAATTCTTGGGCTATTTCAACCTGCATGAATTCTTGAAATATGACAAATTGAGCAGAACTTAACACTTGTTTCATACAGCTATCTGTTGTATGTGGGTTCTCAGAATATATTGCCAGAGTGAGTAGAACAGTAATCTGCGCCAGATCAGCATGATTCAGAAAATTGTGGTGTCCGTTCAGCCTAACTGTGATAAGTCTTAGAGGCACCACTGGAGGCCATGACCAAAAGGGTATGTGTTCATAATATGCTTCCTTGAAAGTTGATTCAGGAGATGTAGGACAGTTTTTTTTTCCTGACTGCACTTTCAAAATAAGTGGTGTAATTGTCCACTGCTCACCTCCCTTCCCAATTGCTTCCCATCTCTCACTCATCTTCATTACCTCTTTTTCTCGGTCACCACAGCCTTGCCCCTTCCTGATTGCTACCTGCCTTCTGGTAGGTCTTCTATTGAACAGTGAATTTGACAAGGAGATTTATAAGAGTAAAATAATACAAATATGTTTTTGATGAAGGGAAATGGGGATATACTATAGTGTGCGGTGTACAGTCACTGAAATGATTCTAGCTTTAGCTGTCTTGATAGTTAACCTTCAATGCGTTTTAGTTTCCTTACAAATGAGATGTACTATGAGAGGAAATGGGAGAATTTAAGGATGTAACAATAAATAATGTAAACCTTTTGTTTCTCTTTCCCTTGGCTCTTCCCTCCCATGTACAAATATGAAGATGTCTTTTGCAAAGATTATTTCAACTGGTGCTACCTGGTACCCCAGCATGGTGTTTGTGGTCACAAGTTCTACGGCCAGCAGTGTTGCAAATCGTGCTCCAAGTCAAATGTATAAAAGAACCATTAAATGAACAAAATACATTAATTTCGTTGTAAGGAAGCTGCACATTGTAATTTTGGTTGCATTTGATGATTGAAGAGGTAAAGACTAATCAGGTTCTGACTTGTACGTGAAACCTAGCAGCATTCCACCTGTCAATCAATGTGATAAAAGAGAGCTTTTCTTACATATATTACTATCACCAGATCAGCAAAATCTTTGCAGCACTGCCCATATCCTTCGATTCGCAAACAACAATGAACAATGTCTGTACCATACCATGTACTTAAGTGCAAGATTGAAAAATATACCAGTTTTTCAAAGGAAGTGTTATATGTTATTGACCTACATAATCTGGCTATGTGAAATGAATTGAGCAAAGATTTTGAAAACCAGAAGGCATTCAAAATACTGTGTAAACAAAAGTGGGAGTGGGGAAAAGGGTGGGAGGAATCTGAAGTGAACGTTCTCAATCTATTTATTTACCTCATTTAAATAAAATGATGACCATTAAATAAAACACACTGTGCTATATTTAAACTACTGTAGCTATTTTGGCATTGTAGTGAGCCCTTTGACCCACTGTTTTCAAGAAACATTAGCCTGTAAGTGATTCAATGGTGCTTTTGACTCATCGTGCAAGGGCATGTAACTGTTAATTATTAAATTATGCTCTCAAAACATATTTTCAAGACTGCAGAAGCAAATACAAATGAACTATTTTGAGAAAGGAGATAATAATTACATCAGTATGTAACAAAATTTGAAGGTGCTTTATTTATTTATCAAACTGAAAGGTCTTTTTAGCACAGGCAACCATCCTTCCTGAAAACGAAGATCCATTCTATGCACTACACTAATTGTCTCTATCTCCTTAATGGTATACACATTATTCGGTGTCATTTTTAAACTATCATTCAATGTAATATTTTCACTTTATTATTGTTGAGCTTCATGGTACCACTAAATTAACAATGGTGCTTTCAAATACAACCATATTAGAATTTTTTTAAGGAAGTCATTCTAATTTATTTACAATTATCTTACAAATTTGTTCAAATGTTTGCCTTTTGCAAAAAAAAATGCACAGTTTAAGATAATCAGAATTGTTGAAGTATCTTGGTTGCTTTAAACTTTATGCAATTCTGTGCAGTAATACTGTAAACAATTTTCACCCAGCTGTGAGAAAATATTTATGTTTTTATGGAGTTTTGTAATAAAATTTCTTTGGAAATATCATAATATCAGTTCTTTATTTATTTTATGCCTTAGAAATTCTGGCCTATAATACAAGATGATTTTGATTTTCTTTGCATGACTGTCTTTACGGAAGTTCCAGGATTTATGAATGTCCAGCTTATGAATGCTCATATTCACAAATCATCCAAGTCGTTGATATAGACTGATCAACCGGGGACCAAACACTGCTCCTAATGGTGCCCCATTGGTCACAGACTTCCTACCTCACAATGAGCCATTTATTCCCACTCATAGAATACCTACAGCATGGTTACAGTCCATTCAGCCCATCAAGTCACACTGACCTTCCAAAGAGCATTCAACCCAGAGTCACTCCTACCTTATCCGTGTAACCCTGCATTTCCCATGGCTAATCCTTGAACACTATGGGCAATTTAGGATGGCTAATCCATCCAACCTGCACATCTTTGAACTGTGGGAGGAAACCGGAATGCCCGGAGGTAACCCATGTAGACATAGGGAGAATGTGCATACTCCACACAGACAGTCACCTGAGGCTAGAATTGAATACGATCCCTACCTGAGGCAGCAGTGCTAGCCACTGAGTGACCATCCCATCTAAGTCATAGTAAATTTGGAATTATTTGAATGGAAGCATCCTAGGCTGCTGGCATTCTGGGACCATCACACTCTGCACTCAACACTCCTGAATTGTTTTGGAGCACCCTCTTCACCAGCTGCTTGATTAAAATTGATCACATAAGTGCATTGCTGTTGGCAAAGCTAGAAATTTGCAGTTGGAGAAGGCCTGCTTTGATTCTACTATCTTCAAACAAGGGCATTCATGGCTCAGTTAATTGGAAGAGTCAAAAATCTAGAGGAATTAGGGAAGAGTTTCGGCAGATAATTGGGGGGTGTACATGTTATTTATCCAACTGTAATGCTGCAAATATTCTAAAACCAACATCGAGTTTAACTGCGTGATGGATATTGAACTTGTAATACTTTCAAGAATTCACTATTAGCATCTTTGTTGTTGCCCCTGTTCACTCATGGGATATAAAGTGATTTCCCATTATATGTGTTTAGTTTTAGAACATGAGCTTTTTTTGACAAAGACAGAATTTATTTCTCATTCCCTTGTGGTGCATCGGAAAGCGACCAGTAGGCTGCCTACTTAAATTACTGCAGTCCTTGTTGAGAAATTATTCCCACAATTTATAAATGAGAGAATGGTGACAAATGACCAAGTCCAAATGGTTTTGACTTGGAAACTGAGGAATGCATTGAGCCAATTGTAAGAGTTTTAAATCAGGGATAATGCGAATCCGAAGTAGCGAAGTTCACTTGTGTTTGCTGTTGTTGTCCTTGTGGGTGATGAAGGTGTGGACTTGAGAGGCACTATTGCATATAGTCAATACACTTTGCCTTTAATAACTATTTAAAATACATTTATTGTTAGAATGATCAAGGATTTGCATGGTCCTTGGTGTGAAACTCCTTCCAATTTTCAAACCTGTTTGGCTTTCAAACTAGAGAAGTAAAATAGTGATACTTCTAGATTTTTTTTTTGGAGCTGATTTTATATATCAGGAAATGTTTGCTTTGTTAAAATTTTACAACTTGGCAAATGCTGAGTTAGTATGCAGTGGTGCAGCTGCCTAACACATTACTCTTCTCCCCAACTGTCTCAGGAGATTTGGAATCTGATCAAGCCAAGAGTTGGAAATTTAAGTTCTTGTTTTGCTGACAACTGTTAGGAATAACAGTGAGTTGATTTGTAGAAATCTCAATATAGTCCCTAGCGGACAGAAGTATATGTTGTATTTTGGCTTTGATTCAATGTCTCTTTAGACTATCATGCTTCAGAGATCCGATACATGGAAAGTGTAGAAGACCATATCACTTTTTATATTATATATGTCTTATTTCTGTTCTCTAAAGTCCAGCATTGTCAGTAGCGTCATTCTGCTGTCAGCCATTTTTGAAAACTAAATTAAGGTATGTCATGCCAGATATGTCTTACTACTGTGTGTAGTTACATGAAAGACATAAATAATAATAGATGAAAGAATTCCTTATAGCACTTGTTAGAACATTGCGTTGAAATATAATCTACGAGGTGCCTGTAACTCAGCTGCTTTGAATTGTTTTTTGTATTGCCTGAGTGGAGATGACAGATGCAAGGAACAATGTTTAAAATACATAGTAAAGCTTACTGTTCAATAAAGCCTTAATGCTGCTGCTAATTACACCAAATCAAACAACAGCAATGACCACGGCACTTGTTAACCAAGGACATTTCAGTTGGCTTCTTGTTTTGCTATTTGCAAAAGAAAGCCTATTTCTAATGAGTGAATGGCTGCAATTTCATTCACTAAGCAGAAATCCACAATTACATTTATGATAGTGAGTTCTCCAATTCCAGTCTCTTTCATGCCTTCGGTGCTGGTGATTTGTTGGGAATCACTCAAGAAATCTGAGTTGCTGTGGCAATGTGCACTTTTACTTGCTTGTTGTAGCCTAGAGCTATGGATAGTAATGATAGATACTGCAACCTTCTTGCCGTCATACTCCAGGCCAGGAATCTCTACCCCCTCTTACTGCCCAGCAATTACATATTGGAACAATCTGCAGTTTTATATTCAACATGTTTGTCCATGCAATGAATGCATTTTCCTTGCTTTGACTATTTAGAGAAGAATATAACTGAGTTCTATTTTGCCAAGACATATGGCACAAAACCACTTACTCAGAGGCAATCTATTGTGATCTTGAAAAGATAAAGGCTGGATAGGCTGGGATTGTTTTCCTTGGAGTGTAGGAGGCTGAAGATGACCTTTATAGAGGTCTTTAAAATGATGAGGGGCATAGATCAGGTGAATAGTCAAGGTCTTTTCCTCAGGGTGGGGAGACAGTCCGTGTCCAGAGGGCATAGGTTTAAGGTCAGAAGGGAAAGATTTAAAAGCGACCTGAGAAGCAACTTTTTTCACACCAAGGGTTTTGCGTGTATGGAACAACCTGCCAGAAGAAGTGGTAGAGAAAAGTAAAGTTGCAATATTTAAAAGACATTTGGACAGGAAAGGTTTAGCGGGATATGGGCCAAACACAGGCAAATGGGATTAGTTTAGTTTAGGAAACCTGGTCAGCATAGACAAATTGGGCGAAAGGGTCTGTTTCCATGTTGTATGACTCTATAACTCTATCTGTCATGCACTGAGGGCTAATGGATTAACATGGTACTACAAATGCAGGAAGATTGGACAGAAAAGAGCCCATTAAATATTCCTGTATTTGATATTCTGTGAAAGATAATGCCTCGGGAGCCTTTTATATGAATTTTGATGGTGAATTTTGGCAGACTGCAGGAGGCTTTACAACTAAGAATGAGCTTAACATTATCCAATGTCTGCACACATACATTGTCCATCAGGGATCTGAAACAGGAAAATCTAGCTCAATAATCTGTTCCATTTCTCCAGACTGTAATGTAGGGGATTAATAGCTTTTATGCTCATTCTTAGCATGTAATATCAGATGATGTCAGATTGTATGTAACTGGAACCTGAGGAAAGAATTTTCTGTTAAAGTCTGTCTCTGTATTTACTGTAAATAGTAATGAATTTCATTAGTTTGCATCAGCATGGTTTTCAGTGGTTTTCTATTAAAAGCACCCAGAAACTTGTTGTGATCACTATGCATGATCTGTTTGATGCTTTATATGTTTTGGAAGGTAATCTCACTTATTTTCTAATTCTATTCATCATATATATTTTCTTGAAGCATATAAGCTTCAATACATAAACTCATCAGAACTGGTCTTCTTATATTTGCTGTATCTATGTACAAGACTAGCAAACACTTGTTTTGTGAGAGATTGTCGGTTGTCATCATCTTTAGCATTGTTTGTCCTTCGTGTTGCTTAGATTTCCAAAAATATTTATAGGCTTAGGTTGCAGCTCAATCATTGGTTAAATAGAAAGATGTGATCTGACCTTATACATTGGGTGCAATTCTGTCACATCAGCCACAAATAATTTTCATTTCCCGCTGGAGCAGAAATGTAGATGAACCAAAAATGCCTCTGTATTGGAACTGGCTTTTTGTTACCATGGTGAATGTAAGGTCAGCAGGACAATAGGTGCCCACAAGGTGGGTGGCTAATTAGGTACCTGCTTTGACTTGCAAGTTGAAAATTCTTGATGTCTGGTTTGCTTGCGATGGTGCTTGGATAGGAAGTGTATTAACATCATGAGATATGCAGTTAATAAGGTCATTACAAGCAATAATCCCCCTTAAGAGGTAAGTCAATGTTGCCTATTGAGAACCTCACCTTGACACCCAGACTCAGAAGATGGAGTTGTTCCCAATGTTGAGATAGGCCTCACTGGATCAATGCATCTTGTAGATGGTACACACTGCTGCTACTGAATGTTGATAGTGCAGGGAGTGAATATTTATTAATGTGGTGCTAATCATGGGACTGCTTTATCTTGGATGGTGGATTGAGTGTTGATGGAGCTACACTCATCCAGGCAAGCGGGGAGTATTCCATCACATTCCTGACTTGTTCCTTGTAGATGGTGGACCAGCCTTGGGGAGTCAGGGGGTGAATTACTTGCCGCAGTATTCCTAGCCTCTAACCTGCTCTTGTAGCCACTGTATTGTATGCTGACTTTAGTTCAGTTTCTGGTTAATGTTAACAGCTAAGATGTTGATAGTGGGGAATTCAGTGATAGAAACACCATTATATGACAAGATTCCAGTGTTTAGATTCTCTCTTATTGGAGGTGGACTGTTTCAGTATCCTGAGAAGTTGCAAATGGCGCTGAACATTCTGAAATCGTTGTGCAGAAACAGTAACTAATGAAAGAATTGTGATTGAGATAAACATGTTTAGGCCCCATTTCTCAAACCATTTGTTTTGGAGCAGAGAACTATTAATAAAAGCAAATTGACTTTCATGTTAGACATGCTTCAGTGTTGAAAATCATGAAATCCCTGCAGATAGGGCCTTCAGCCAATCAAGTCTGCACTGACCCTCTGAGGAGCATCCTACACAGACCCACCCTATCCCTGTAGCCCTGCATTTATCCCATGGTTAATCCACCTAGCCTGCATATCCCCAGACATTACGGGGTAATTTAGCATGGCCAGTCCACCTAGTCTGAACATCTTTGGACTACGGGAGGAAACTGGACTACCCGGTGGAATCTCATGCAAACAAGGAGAGAATGTGCAAACTCCACAGTCACCCAAGGCTGGAATCAAGCTGAGGTCCCTGGTGCTGGGGCAGCAGGACTAAATGCTGAGACACCATGCCACCCATAGTAGGACAAAAGATTTTACCCATGACTGGAATATCTAACCTTTTGATGCCCTAATCTAAGGATAGATATGCTGGCATTGGAGACAGTCCAGAGAAGGTTCACTAAGATGATCCTGTGTATGCTCTACTTAAATAACCACTCCTATGTTTCTTACATCTTGACAGAAATTTCCACTTCATTGAGTGGATGCTTTTTGTTTCTCAGACAATCAGCACTGTCACTGACAGCGCCAAGGTGAACCAAAGTTGCATCTGGGATTAGAAATGGGTGTTAAGGTCCTTTATTTGCATATGTACATGATTAATGGTTTGCTTAAGTTTTTGAGTAAAGTATGCCCCTTGGTTGTCCTTTACCAAGGATGGGCATGTGGCATAAAACATAGCAGACCCTAACCCTAACCCTAACCCTAACCCTATCGCACGTGGATGTATTGGATCCTGCTTTCATGCACAAATGGCATTTGCAGCATTTAAATAATAGGTATCAGTAATGGGCACTACAAATCCCAGTTCTGTGTCCTTTGTTTCCTGTGCATCAACCACCTATCAATCCCCTCAGCCATATTTCCCCTTCCCCTGTGCACTGAATATTTCTAATATGGTGTTGTGCAGGAAGCAAAGAAGCTTCATGAACTCCTTCTAAAACATACAAATACCTCTGCGTGCATTTGTATTTCTTGCTGGCCAGCTGAACTAACTTATTAAATTTGTCCAACATGACTTTGACAGGTCTTTGTTGGCTGGCTATGATTAACTCAGGTAGTTTTAGACCATTATTGAGTTTTCACCTCCAGCGTGGTAGCTATGGCTCTGTGGAGCAAGAACTTGCTGTGTTCTCACAAGATGTCAGCATTCGTTCTCCTACCTGTGTTAGTGTCCTTGCTATTGGCTATCAGTTAGCCAGTCTACACTGTCCAGCACATGGGTCTGGAGCTGCTCAGGGTCATCGCATTAAAATCATGTGCAGCATCCTCCACTGAGAGTCAGCAGCCTTGCACTAGCCATGAGCCACTGAGTTGCACTGTGTGGAAGCATTAGTTCATGTGAAGGCACATGAAAGGCAGGCACTAAGAGTATCAGCAAAGTGATTCATATACTTTTGTATGTAATATGAGTTCTTTGAATAATAAATTTGGTTTGGAGATTATTTTTTGTGTTGGCTTGTATATTGTTTATTGGTATTGCATACAGATGAGATATTCACAGATACTCAGGCCTACGTATGCAGCCTCCAGCCTTTCTCTACTATCTTTTCCAACCCCTCCTCTACACTTTGTCTGCTTGTCATGTGGCTGGTGACAATGCTGTGGCCTCAGGATGGTGAGGTTATGACACCCATTCTGCTAAGTTCTGAATGGCCCTGCCAGAGCAGTTTGCCAGTCATCCATTTCCTCATGCTATTTCCATGTGCTTGGGTTGAACACTCAAGTCATGAGCCAAATGGTCAACAGATAGCCCATGTCACTCTCAAGCCACCCTCTGGCAAGAATAGGAGTCGGGATGTCATGTTGTGGCTGTACAGGACATTAGTGAGGCCACTTTTTGAATGCTGTGTGCAATTCTGGTCTCCCTGCTGTAGGAAAAATGTTGTTAAACTTGAAAAGGCGCAGAAAAAACTTACAAGGATGTTGCCAGGATTGGAGGAGTTTGAGCTATAGGGAGAGGCTGAATAGGCTGGGGCTGTTTTCCCTGGAGCATCCGAGGCTGAGGGGTGACCTTATAGAGGTTTATAAAGTCATGAGGGGCATGGATAGGGTGAATAGCCAAGGTCTTTTTCCAAGGGTAAGGGAGTCCAAAACTGGAGGGCATAAGTTTAAAGTGAGAGGGGAAAGATATAAAAGGGACAATTTTCTTCACGCAGAGGGCAGTGCATGGATGGAATGAGCTGCCATGGGAAGTGGTGGAGTTGGATACAATTACAACATTTAAAAGGCATCTAGATGCATATATGAATAGGAAAGGTTTAGAGGGATACAGGTCAAATGCTGGCAAATGGGACTGGATTAATTTGATATCTGGCTGGCATAGATGAGCTGGATCAAAGAATCTGTTTCTATGCTATATATCTCCATGACCCTATGGCTTGTTATGATGGCTCAAATATAGACAGCACAGCAAACTAAAGGCACAGCAACTGCTGCAACTTCTCAAGCATTGTCTGGCATCTTTTGCTGCCAGAGGCTTGTACATAGCACAGAGAAGTGTGCATGACATTCTCCCACCACCCTGCCATTTTGCCAGCACCAGAAAAGGTTATGGTTTCTTCCGGCCACCACTGGCACTTTAACTTCAGCCATTCCTGAGGCAACAGCGCTCCCTGCCTTCCAGCAAATATCCATCACTTACTTGTCTTTAAGGCAGTGGCCATCAATGTATCCTCATCTTCTAAGTGCAGCATCAGTGGTGTCCACTGAGCTGTCAACCATCTGCTCATACTCCAAGACCTACTAAATCCTAAGAGAAATGCATACTATCCACATCTGGAATCCATAGATGCATGCCGGAGCTTTGAAGCCAGTTCTTATTATTCCAGTTGATGTTCATGCATCAAGTATGTTCTCATAGATGGTGGCACATAGTGGTTAGTCGATTCATTGTCTTTTGCTTTCAGCCCTCACCGCCGGCCAGGAGGAGAGCTATCACAAAATGAGAGCTGGCTGTGTGAGTCACCCCTGCCAGTGCAAGCCCCCAAACTACATCCCCATGGCAATATACATGCTCATGAAGCAGACAAGGCCTTGTGGGTGTTTCAAGGTAGCAAAGATGCAGTGTAGTGAACCTTGGCTGAAAATCCAGGGTGGAGTCCCGTAGGCAGTAATCCACCATTAGTCAGGCAGCTTCATGGTAAGTGTTGGAGCAGAGCTGGTACCGAACAGTACTGGTTTTCTCCTTTCCTTTAGAAAATGCTGGTTTATTTGGGGGTGGGAGTCAGTGGGGAGAAGAGATAGGTCCTGATGTCAGGGTAACCAAGGCTTTCCATACCTTTTTCTCAAGCTTGCACCTGACAAACACATTCATGATTTGTAGTTTACTTTGACACAACACAGGAAGTAACATTTACTGATTGCAATCTCCAACTCAGTTGAGCATGAGCACCAGAAATTACTTCTGATGGTGAGACAGATACTGCGTCTCATTGAATAACTAGCCGGGCCACCAGAGTCAGTTTGCTGCTATACCGTCATGACTTGCTTGCGTCAATGTGTCATCTGAGCTGAGACAATCATCCCAACACAGGCGTGCAAGGAAAACACAATACAGCATGCCAGTCTTCATGCATTCTTTACTGACAGCCTCCTCCAAATTGATGCTGCAATAAAGGCAGCTGTGATTGACAAAGAACTTACAAGGTTCAATGTGGACATTACTGTGATGCAGGAAACTGGATTCACTCAGAATGGGTCCCTTAAAAAGAAACTCTGCCCATTCTGATTGATTGGAAAATCCAAGATGAACACATGAGCATTGAATGGGTTTCACAGTAAAAACACACTGCCCAAAATGTCACCATCTTTACACTGACAAAACTTTTAGTTCTCTCAGGGCTGTGACTTAAAAGGAATTCAGGGATTTACATATACATATTAATCAATTAAAGCCTTCTAACTGATTAAAGATTTAACAGAATTTGAGGTTTTTTTTAATACATCCTCATCAGTGGTGTGAACTTTTGATCTTTTACTTATAAATTCGGTGTCCGATATTACCTCTCTCACTAACACCTGAAGAAGAACTGAGGCTCCAAAAGCTTATGTTTTCAAATAAACCTGTTGGACTATAACCTGGTGTCGTGTGATTTCTGACCTTGTTCACCCCAGTCCAACACTGGCACTTCCACATTATGCTCCAACACACTGAAACTACCTCAGTTCAATCTCCAGTACAAAGGGACTGTACCTTCCAATTTACTTCAGCATAACAGTTCAACAACTGTACAGTTTGGTCAATATGTGCAGGCTGAATGAAAGTGGGGACAGAGGTTTCTATGCTTTTACCGTCGATTTTGCAATGCAAAGCCCCTTCCGAACTAAACCATGCCGTGAAATGTGCTCTGATCTGAGATCATGTCACTGACATCAGTTCCACACCTGAAAGTGTTCTCATCACTTCCTGGTGTGCAGCAAGGTCATGGTCAAGTCAGAAGGAAACTATATCACTCCAAGAAGAAAGCTGATCCTTGAATAAGTTCTTACCTTCACAGTGGGTCTGGGAGTTCCTCAGCATGCTCAATGAGGGTCTTTTCGACAACAATTGCCCAAGGCCAGAACCTGGTATCAATGTGGGATCATCTGCATAATACCATCTCTCATGCTGCACTCTCTCTGTGAATGGGAAATGAGATCAGACAAACACAATGGTTTAAGAAAGATTGGACTGAAGTTGTGCCAGCTCCTGCAACAAGGGTGAAAGACAATCATATCTGGGAGAAACTCTACAAAAGCAACTAAATCCAGGGATGCCAGAAGAACGTGTGAAGAATACAAGAAAGCAAGAGACCCCCTTGAAGACAAAGACAGGGATGATCGATAGTGAGCCTAGCAAGCAGATGGAAAGGTGGGTGGAAGAATTATTGTAAATTCTACGCAAGAGTTGTCACTGTAAAAAGTTCTCAAACATTCCACACCTTTCTGTTGAAGATGAGTTGTACAGAAAGCCCACCACAGTCGAGCTCAACAAGCTCATTAACAAGTGGAAAATCCCTAGGAAACTGAAATGTGGAAACCCAGCCCTGCTGAAGCATCTCCATGCAATTCTGCTGGATGGCAAGATTTATGCCTCAAGGCAGGCAGGATGTACAAAAACAAAGGGATCACGTTGACTGCAATGAGGGTTTACACTGAGTCAAAACTTGGGGCAATAATAGATGTTTAACCTTTACTGTGCATCTGTCTTCTGAACAAACATGGAAAATGAAATAAACAGTACTTGCGTTTAGCTTACCAGTCCTGCTGTGAGTTTGGTAAATTTGTGTTAAGCAAACAAAAAACCACTTACTGTGATCGTCCAAGTTCATCTCTGAATGGCCAAAATGAACCAATCTTCTTTCATACTGTCAAGCTATCCCTGATCATATACAGTTCTTGACATCTGCCAAACATAAGCAGCTACAATTGCAAATATTCACAATGGCTCTGGCCAAAGTGTAACAGATCAACACTGAGAAAATTTTCCATATGTGGCTTAAAAGTAATATCTTGATCTTCACAATGGTTGGGTAATTGGTTCAGAGTGTTGCCGGTCCTCTTTATCCTGTGGGGTTGCTATTTGTTTAACATCCTCAATCTTAACTGGAATGGACAGAATCCATGGGTTGAATAATTGAACCCAAAGGAGTTTATCTGACTGATATTGTCCTGATGGGCTATGTTGGTAAAAATTAATCCTTGGCATCGTGCTGTTGCCAGCAGTAAGTGAAAGTTGTGGCCATGTTCTGCCTTCTGCATGACCACAATATTTTAGCAATTCAAACACAACTAGATATGTTTTCAATAATCCAACTGATGCTGGAATCTGCCTTGACTAACTGAGAGCTCAAATGTTAGATGAAACAGAAACATAAGCTCTCGGGACCCCCTGTTAAATGGACAGGCTAATATCCCTACTTCTGGCTTAGGAAAGAATGTTGTTCCAGATAATCTTTGATCTAGTTCTTCCACCATTGATATTTTGTTTGTGGACATCTTTTAAGTGAAAGGTTAAGGGGCCTTGGATCTGGGCATACTCTTATGGTGCCACCTTTCTTTAACATGCGGGTGATAGAGCTGCACCAATCTGTATTTTTGTCCACTTTCTGAATAATACCATTTTGCCCCATCTTATTCAGTTCTGCCCGAAGATTCTCTTGAATGTCTAATTTGCATTTCACTCGAACATTTATAATGGAGTTGCATTACATTGAAGTGCAATATTTCATCACCTTTAAAATTTCTGAAGGCATCAAATCCATTTGCATACAGGTGTTTGAGATTAGTGACGCACTCCATTATGTCATGCCTGGTCTGTTGCCAAGCTGGGTGTCAATTGAATCTCATGAATTTTGACGATACTGAGTCCTGCTCATACTATAGTCCTGCCACTGGTGGACTGGTGGTTTCTACCTAGGGAGAAGATATTAGCACTATGGTGTGATTCTGCTAATGCACAAAATTAGCGATCTATTATACAGTCTCTCATAGCTATACCATGAAGAACCACTTGTTGAGCTACACGTCTTTCAGGACACATAGCGGTAATGAACTGGCACTAGTTCCTACGTCGATTTTAGTTTGTAGTGTATATAGTCCTGCCTTCTTCGGGCAAACAATATTAATGGTTGTAAAATTTTCTCATTGCCTTATACTGTCAACATGGTGTCTGAGATTAACAACATGGAAAGCTTGGTCAACTCCTGAGGTTCGTCTTTTGCTTGGTTGAATCCGAACTTTATTAATGTATTTACATTTGTGCATTTCTTAATATTCTCCTTGCAGCTAGTGTTGTGGTGCTGTACCATCTTTTGGTCTTTTAGTCCGGGATCTGGCTTGACCTTTAGAATCAAATTTCCCATGCATACATGCTAACTGACCCTGGGTGCTACATTCTTCACGGTTATTAAGAAAAGGTTTGACAGCTTTTGGGTCGGGCAACAAATTGTATAGACCTTTTATAGACTTTGCTAGTTTTCTGTGCTTTGCTGACCATTGCAATGGTGTTAGCTGCACCTGAAGCATGTAACTATTATTGACTTGCCACAATGGCTTCATACTTGTGTCAAGTAATGTGCCAATGACATGATTCTTTTCCTTCCTAAATTCTTTAATTAGTGCAGAAGCAACAGCTAATTCAAAGATAACAAGGTGTGGAGCTGGATGAACGCAGCAGGCCAAGCAGCATCATAGGAGCAGGAAAGCTTGACGTTTCGGGCCTAGACCCTTCATCAGAAATGGGAGAGGGGAAGAGGGTTCTGAAATGAATAGGGAGAGGGGGGAGGCGGATAGAAGATGGATAGAGGAGCACGTACCACCCCACCAACCTCCGGATCCAACATCATCCTCCGACACTTCCACTATCTGCAATCCGACCCCACCACCAAAGACATTTTTCCCTCCCCACCCTTATCTGCTTTCCGGAGGGACCACTCTCTCTGCAACTCCCTTGTCAGCTCCACACTCCCCTCCAGCCCCACCACACCCGGCATTTTTCCCTTCAACCGCAGGAAGTGCTACACCTGTCCCCACACCTCCTCCCTCACCCCAATCCCAGGCCCCAAGAAGACTTTCCACATCAGGCAGATGTTCACCTGCACATCTGCCAATGTGGTATACTGTATCCGCTGTACCCGTTGTGGCTTCCTCTACATTGGGGAAACCAAGCAGAGGCTTGGGGACCGCTTTGCAGAACACCTGCGCTCAGTTCGCAACAAACAACTGCACCTCCCAGTCGCGAACCATTTCAACTCCCCCTCCCATTCCACAGACGACATGTCCATCCTGGGCCTCTTGCAATGCCACATTGATGCCACCCGAAGGCTGCAGGAACAGCAAATCATATTCAGCCTGGGAACCCTGCAGCTCAATGGTATCAATGTGGATTTCACAAGCTTCAAAATCTCCCCTCCCCCAACCGCATCCCAAAACCAGCCCAGCTCGTCCCCGCCTTCCTAACCTGTCCTTCCTCTCACCTATCCCCTCCTCCCACCTCAAGCCCCACCCTCATCTCCTATCTACTAACCTCATCCCGCCCCCTTGACCTGTCCGTCCTCCGTGGACTGACCTATCTCCTCCCTTACCCCCCACCTACACTCACTTTTACTGGCTCCATCCCCACCTCTTTGACTTGTCTGCCTCATCTCCACCTATCCTCTCCTCTATCCATCTAAATGAAACTACAAGTGTTATTTTAACAGTGGTAATTCAATAAAGGTATCCCTGGATTGTCCATCTATTATAAGGTTTCTGTTGTCTATGATTCTGCCTTAAAAACATTGGACTATGCCACCTTAAGCCATGTTTTCTAACTTTATTTCAGTGTAGATTAAAACCATGCTTCTTTAAAAACAAAGACTTTGCAGCTGCTGTTCTGAGAAACTGTTACTTACATTTTGACTGACGGGAACAAAGCTTTCTAATCTCAATCACTGGTTTTGCGTTCCAGCTCAAACTTTTTACTGCAGCCTTTTTTTATTTTTTATTTTCCTTTACTTGTAATTGAGGCAATCTTAGCCATTTACTTTATCTTGAATTAATTTTGATTTCTAATCAAGAACAAATTAGTCTGTTTTCTTGGTGATTATTGTCCTATCTGCAGATCTATGAAGCTGTGTATGCTCACAGAAACTGATGCTGCAAATGGGTGAGAAACTTTCCCTATGTCTGAATTATCAGTTTTCCAAAGCTGTTGTCCAGTTTCCTCAATTAGTGTTTCAAATATCACCATGAAGATGTTGGAAGTATCACTGTCCCATGGTGTGAGTTTGCCTCCAACACGGTGTCTTACATTACGTGACAATGTTTACATTATCTCTTGTAATATAAGAAACTGGGCATGGACATTGAAGTATTGAAAAGTCAAGAAACATTTATTTCAACTAAGTATTGTATACATACATTATTGTCCTCAGGCTCCGAAATGTCTGGGTTAACATTGAGCTATTATTTTACAACAGAGCAATATGCTCTCAGCAGAAGAGAAAGCTTCAAGTGATCTGAGGTCAGATGGAGTATGAGATCTTTAAATCCTCAGGTCACATGTTATGACAAAATGATGATATAATGAGCAAGTTTCTTAGGACTATACTGGCATAATGACTGTGAGACATGATACAATTAACAGGTCTGTCAGTATCTGTGGAGAGGTAAACACAAAAAATGTTCCAGATTCTAAACTTCTGTCAAACGAAAGCTGACATATTGGGTGGAATTTAATGTCTTCCCATAAGGTGAACTGGATGGTGGTAGGAGCATTTAAATGTGTGGGAGGATGGTGATGGTTTGTCTCTCTTCCTGCCTCAGTATTAATGAGGTGTACGGCAGGAAAACTTGTGGATGACCTTCCCACACTACATCTAGTTGAGGCCTTTAACTGGGCATTGTTCCGAGATTCCCCTGCTATTAAGGCAACTGCGGACAGGGGCACAGCACGCAGGAAGCTTGCAAAGTGAACCTGGTCGAGGTTAGTGATGGGCTCGTGTAGGCAGTTTCAATAAATGAGACTTACACCATATCCAATGAGCTGAATTTAATGAACTCCAGCAGTTTGTTTAAGGGTGTTGAGGACATTTAATCATCTGGCAAGGGGTGTTGGCGACCCTGCCATCTTCTCACCTATGCCTAATATAGTTAATGTCTACAATTAATGTCTACTTAAAGACCTTGTACGAGCCTCCAGCAAGGATGGCCGGAGCCTGTAAAGAGGAAAATCCTTTGCACCCTTTCTACCAAACCCATACTCTGTCCCATTTAGCCTACAAACCTCTCCCTATCACCCCCATCCTGCCCTTACTCACCAGGATTCCTTGAGCTATTAGGTGTTTAGTGGATACATTACTAAAAGCTTCCACTGCCCCCCAGTGATACATTTCTAATGGAGAGCTTCAACTTTCCCCGATGGAGACAACATGGCTCTCTTGAATGCAAGACCCTGTCTGGATTTAACTCCATTTTATGCATGGTAAAGTGTAAAGTTCACCACCAGATGTGCTGACCTCTGCAGAAGGTGATCTGATTTGCTATACTGTTGTTCAAGACTCCATGGGAACTCAACCAATAAAGTGACTCCAAGCTATGAACATTATTGGATAACCAGATGAACCCAGCTAATGATCCTACACCTATTGACTTTTGAATATAAACAGAAACTTAACTTACAGAACAAATGTTCATTCGGTATGTGGAATGGATATCAAATCTAAGGCAGGCTTGATTGTAGGGCGGTGGTTGTGTGGTGGTCATGTCACTAGACAAGCAATTTGGAGTCCCAGATGAATGTTCTAGGAGCTTAGGTTTGAATCTCCCCATAGCAGATGGTGAAATTTTAATTTTTAAAGAAATTTGGAATTAAAATCTGGTCATATGACATCCATGCAACCATTTCACTTGTCATACATGCCCAGCTTGTTCACTAATTTCCTTCAGCAAATGAAATTCTTCATCATCATCTGCATGTACATGTAAGTTACATGTAATTCCAGATCTGCAGCAATGTGGTTAACTCTTAACTGCCCTCTGAAATAACCTACAAGCTATTCAGTTCCAGGGCAATTAGGGACAGGCAATAAATGCCGGCCACCAGTGGTGCCCACCTTCCGCAAACAAATGAAAAAAAAGTAACGGGAAGACTAATTCAGAAGAAAACTACAGTGTTAAAAAGAAAAATTTAAGAACTTGCAACTTATGTTTAATAATAAGACTATATGTTTTGCAACGCTGTTTTACAAGGAGTTCATGGCATAGTCACAGTCCAACCTACAAAGGTCACATAAAGGTTTAGAATAGATAAGCTGCACACAGACTAAAAAAGAGGAAGAATAAAAGATGTCAACTGATTCATGGTTATGATATGACAAAGGGGTTGAGGTCTGACAGTTGAAAAATAAAATGGAGAACGCATTAAAATAATCCCAGCCAACTTGATTTCAAACTGTACAATTTCTGTTGATGTGCAACATTGATGTTAAACAACCAAACAACAGTATCGAGTGTCTTTAACTTGCAGAGAACACGGTAACGCGGTTAGATGATCAGGATTAAGGGAACAACTTTCAAATAGCTTAAGACTGAATTCAAACCGATGTAACATGACAAAAAAGCTAAGGATAACATTACAAAATCATGAAATAGATATGAAGAATATGATGTGTAAAAAATTGCTTTTCATTACAACAAACCAAAGGTTAGACGTGTTATCCAATATCTGAATCATTATCTTACAAATCCCATTCCATTCTTATTGTATTGATCGGTCAAAAATCCTGCCCCAAGTGAATAGTTTTCTGAACATTTCAGTCATAATAGTAACTATATTTTCCTTGTCCACCAGGTCAGTTAGATCTTCAAAAAAGCTGTCAGAGATTGGTTAAAGTTAACTATAATATATGCTGACTCTGTTTGACAATTTTCTTCTTGTATTTCTCTTCCAGATCTTTAAAACATATTAAACATTTCTCCAACAATGGAACTTTTCATTTGGCCATAATCTGCACTCACACAGTTGTAGAATAAAGGCAAATTTGACCTTAAATTAACCTTAAATCAAAGAAAAGAACATCATTCATTTTAAATTGGGGACTTGTGAGAATTTCCTCCCATTAACCTTTTTGTTCTGTGCCTCTTTTTCCTCTTTTAAGTTGTTCATTAAAACTTGTTTGTTTGGTAAAGCTTTTGGTCACCTGTCCTAATATTTCCTCATGTAGTTTGGTGCAACATTCTGTTTTATGACATTTATATAAAGCCTCTTGAAAAATTTTATTATGTTAAAGCAACTATTTGAATCTAAGTAACTGTTGTTGTTCTCAAAATATCCTGATCCTGGTCAGAATGTGAAGTTTGTTTTTGACAATTAGATCTGCCTGCTGTCATGCTTTTAGCCTTCCTTCAAGTCCTATGGATTTCTTGACAATTTGGTGAACTCTGAAAAATATCACTAAAGATTGACCCATTTCAATTCCCATCCTTTATATCACCTATTAGTGCATTTTGTATGAACCAGGATAATAAGGTGCATTGGAAGTCTCATTGATGCACGTTTTAAATGGATAGAGCCCAGTAATGAGCACCTTTTCCTCTCCTTAGACCTCAATTAATCACTTATTAATTGTCAGTTTAGTCCAAGTCCTTATTTAAAGTTGCTGTCACATTTTTGGGGCATTCTGTTCCCAGGTTTTCTCTATTTCTGGTGCAAGGACTTTGGGCTGAGCCTGTCCACTCCAGGCTCGCAGCAGTCTTTTTCTCTCTCTGCTTTTTGTCTTTTCTCTTCCTCTTTTCTTCATCTTCCTGACGTAGCCGGGAGGATGGACCAGTGTCAGCGGTGAGTTCTGACTCGTAGGCCCGATGCACGGGCCCCTGCAATGGCAGCAGGTGTGGGCTGCAGCCATGGTGGAGCAGGATCTCCTGGCCTCAGTTTTCCTGGAGCGTTGACTCTTCTGGTGGTGGTGGGTCATCGACTGTGGTGGTGTCGGTGCCCAGAGTCCTTGCAGAAGTCCTGAAGCCATGTTTGGGACCCTGGCCAACGAACATGAACTCTATTTAAGTACTTTCTTTTTAATCTTTTGTACCTCAAAATGGCACCGGATTGTGGCAAACAGGAGACTTTTCTCTGTATCTCCCTACACATATGTGACAATAAATCATTTATTCATTAGAGCTGTGGTTTTACCACACACACTCTGCATTTTCTTACCCGAAGAATGAACCCTGCCTCTCACTGCTGAGTATCCTGCCAAGATCCCACACAATATAATTGCGTCCAAGTCCACCCACAGCATCTAGTTGCTCTTGAATTTAGTCAATGAATAGACCATAATCATGAAGGTAGTTTTAGAAATAGTTTTAATCCACTATCTTCAGTTGTCATAAATATAAACAATTGGTTCACTAATGTCCTTTTGGGATGAAAATCAATTTGTCCTTAACTAGTCAGGCCTCCATGTGACTCCACACCCCTGTGTAACAGCCTCCTGGCTGCTGAAACACAGATAAATTGCTAACTTGGCCAATCAGCAAAGGATGCTGGGTGTATTGGCCAAGTAACTTCTGAAATCACAAAACCTGCACACCGGACACACTGCAGACACAGCAGCCAGGTGCTAATAATATTAGCATAATATGAAAGGCAACACTTATTCTGGACAGACAGACTCCTAACAACTTATCCAATAAACAAGGTAGAGTCCAGACAGAGAGGCACCTGGTCCTGCTACAAAAAGAAACTAACAGTAGCATGCCTTCTAAATGATTGACTCTTGTTTCAAACTATTAAGTGTATCTCCCTGATTGGCCAGAACTATAGAAAGCTCCAGAAAACCATCTAAAAGGTATAAAAATAGGGTTCACCTGCAGACCTTGCTCTTGGAATCATATGACACCTTCTGAGGAGTTCAACATGGCAAGAGGCAGAAACCAGCTGACCATCCAAAGAGAGAGAGAAAAAGAAAGCAGCTTCTTGGACCCAGGGACAGAGCCAGAGAGAGAGCAACTGTGTAAACATGCTAGAGATTCAGGAAGAATTGTAAGCTCAAGGGACCAAATAGAATGGATGTAGTATGTTTAGTATTAAAGTTTATTGTAACTTTGTTCCAAATAAAATTGGAACTGTTTTGCTTTGGTACTGGCTTGTGTTCGTGGTGATTTGACCACTTCAGTATTATGGGACACCTGGGCAAGTTCATCCATAATATTCTGGTTGGAGTTGTGTATAATTTATTTAACGAGGAACCAGACAACACATAGCAATGCGGTTGACTCTTAACTGCTCTTTGAAACAACTGACCAACGTGTTCAGTTCAAGGAGAGGTGGACAACAAATCGTGGTCTTGCTAGCAGTGCCTCCATCCCAAGGGATAATGTTTATAAAAACATAACTTCAGAATTCGGCTTTCAGACCAAACAACAATTTTAGTTAGCATTGATCCATCTCTAACATTTGCTTTGTTGAAGTGGGAGACATAAATTCTACCTTCACACACATTACCCAGTTTCTGTGCCATTAAATGTCAAAGAAAACAGAAATCTCTGTTAAAATATTGCAACAATATTATCAATTAACACTCCTGTAATTTCCTTATCCTTTGCTTACATCTAGTGCATGAATGAAATAATTAAACTTTTAGGTTAAAGTAAACCATTTCCAGTAATTCAATGTACGTCCACGTCAATTCCACTTTATAGCCCTTGCAATGTTGTTCAGGAAACAGCTTCTCTGATAATTATTCAGTAACCTCTGCTGTGTATTGCCTTGTGCTTAGTTAGTATTCACTGTCGACGCCCTCCCCCCACGAATTGTTTCAGTACCAGATTTTGGGTCAACAAGGAAAGAAAAAGGCCGCAGAACTGTTAGTTCTGATGACTTATTGATTGGCACTATACATCAGAATCATGAAATGAATTAGCTGCTCTATATTTCTCTGTGAACTTCTTTCAATGACATTCCCCTGAGTTTCTAAAGCATTTCACTGTGACACATCTTTGAGAAGGAGTCACATTCCTCAAACAATGGGAGAAGTATTGAGTCAGCATAAGCAGGTAGATTTGTAAAAAGGTGAAATGAGGCCTTTGAAAGTTGAATAATTTCAAAGGTTTAATTGTTTCTTTCCATCTGCTGAACTAGGATTTATAAGAAACTTGGTATTTCAAGAGAGAAAAGTCACAGTGTATTCAACATATTCAACTCCTCTGTCTGATGTCAGCCAATAAATCAAATGCCATCTGGAAACAATAACAGTGTCTGAAGCAGATTGTAGCTCTTGAGTCAGACATGTTTTGCTGAGGCAATGTGTACAACTGCCTACTGAATGCTCAATCTATGCATAAAGACTGTGCAGTTGTGCTATTATGATGTTAAATTTGTACAGAAAGGTTTGCTCACTGTTAACAAGACAACCATTATTTATGATCTGTGTAGGAGTTTTCAATGCAAATATATTCACAGAGCTGCTGCTCAGAATCTTGAGGAAGTGACCAGGGTCCCAGCATTCAGGCAAGGAGCTGGTGAGAGCCCTGCATCACCTCTTTTTTGAGAAGTTCTCCCACGTCTTGTTCAGCCCAGGCACTTAACAACTGGCAGCTCATTTGACTACAGTGCAACTGGGATTCTCAGCACGACACCTACCTCAGGCTGGAATTAAGTGATGCTGGGATGAGGGTCACAGGGGAAGGGTAGTCACCAGTATGGCCAGGGACGTGACTCTGTAACAGTGTCCATTTTTGGCGCTGGATCTCTCAACCTGACACTGACTGCCTTTCAATAGGGCACCATGTGTGACCACATGGGTTTACTTGTGATGTTGCTTGCATAGCACCCATCCAACAGTGGATTAATAACAGAGGCAGCAGGATGAAGTCCTTAAGTGGGCTTTAATGGCCGATACACAGAGAATGCTGGAGGAACTCAGCAGGTCTGGCAGCACCTGTAGGATAGAGAAACAGGGTTAATGTTTCAAGTCCAGGATGACTTTTCTTCAGAACGGTGCAGTGTTTTAACAGAGAAAGAGGCCCATGCAAAAGACAAAGTGGTTGTTAATGGTGGTGAAAGAAAAAATGAGATGTAAATTAAGGTGCAAGCAGGAGAGAGTGGGTTCTCCATACTGAAAGCAGTGTAAACAAGACACAAGCAAGACAAAGACATGGGAGGAAGGGAGAGAGACTGAAAATGGAGGACAGACATAACATGGTCATTTTCTGAAGTTATTTGATTCGATTTTGAGGCCTCGAAGTTGTAAATGCCTAAGCGGAAAATGAGATGTTGTTCCTCAATGTGGACGGCGCTTTGTTGGTGCAGTGCAACAGGCTCAGGTCACAAAAGCAGCAGCCAGCAACTGAGAGGTCAGGTCATTTTTACAGATAGAACAGATGTTTTCCATAAAGCAGTCATCCTGGTCACACCAATGTAAAGGTGATCACAATATGAGCAGCGAATACGGTAGACTGGATTGAAAGAAGTATAAGCGATATGCTGCTTCATCTGGAGGGTATGTCTGGGACCTTGGACAGTGAGGAGGAAGGAGATGAATGGGCAAGTGTTACACCTTCTGGGTTTGCATGGGGAGGGTGTCATGGGGGAGTGAGGAAGCACTTGGAGTGATGGAGGAGTGGGCCAGGTTGTCACAAGGGGAATGATTCCTGCGGAATGCTGACAGTGGAGGGGAGGGGAAAGTGAGTTGAGGGATGGTGGTATCCTGGCGCAGATGGCTGAAATGGCAGAGGATGATGCTTTTGATATGTCATCGTGGGTCACAAGTACCATAGTCATTGGGGGAATCATGAAGGCGATCTTCTGGTTTTCCTGCCATGGATTTGATTGCGATGGAAGTGGGAAGGTGAAGGGATTGTATCCACCTCTGTCTTGATTGAGTAGATTTCCTCCACCGTCAAAACCTGACAGGGAGTAGAGCCCAAGATATGGACTGAGGTGTGAGATTACAGGTGAACAGCATGAAATATTCTATCAGGGATTTGTAACAACTCTGTAATATTAACAATTTATCCTGACTTTGCAAAAACTACTATCCTTACATGACTGGGAGTTTTAAAACCAGTGCTTTCATCAGACTTTGATTCCACACATTCAGGCTGAACCTGATGCAGCACAAATTCCATGAAATTCCAACTGAAACAAATATGCTTTTGAGCTGGATAGGTTACAAAACCCCAAATAATTTTCTGACAGCACTGATCTGAATGGACTGATCCCATTTGTCATAAAAATTCAAAGTGAATTTGTTCTCCAGAATCCTTTTGGTTGCATTTCTGTCGAAGTGATAACTTGGCCTGTAATTTTGCTGTCACTTCATTTGAGAAATTTGTAAGTGGGTGGAGTTGAGGCCAAACTGCCAGCATTCAATGTTAATATCCTGTGAAACTGACCACAACTTTCGAATGTAATGCAAGTTCAGATTCAAGCAGAGGTCCAGAAATCTGTCACTTGCTGCTCTGCCATCGTCTGTACTGGAGAAAACCACTAGAGGCAAAATCAGTGAAATCAGTTAATGCAGCAAGAACGTCCTCCTTTTCAACTCTTGCATCACTGTTAGGAATCCCATAAAAATGTTTCACCTTTTTCAGTTATAGGGTGGCTACTGTTAGACACTGGAAACTGGAAACTTGGTGGTAGTTTTTCCACTGAGCTGCAACATTAGCATCCCATTTTCCAGCTTCCCAAACAATGAGAGTGGATGGGTGTAGAAACATAACCAACATCTGACTGTTGAGGTTTCACTATTTAACTGGGTTCCATGAGATCAGAATGGGAGAACTCTGCTGTTGTCAGGAGAGAGCTCACCACCTCAATGATGGAGTCTCTACAGAGGAAGATTGCTCCACACCTCCTGGATACTTCCCTGGACATCACACTGAAGACTGCAAGAGTCTGCTGAGATATTTTGGCCAGAACTTCTCTATTGGTGACTGGCCTAGTAGACAAGGAGGAGCTAGCTTAGGAGTTTGGTTTGAGGTGATCATTCAGGAATCACTGGACTCAGGGAGGGTCCCAGAGGACTGAAAAATAGCTAATGTAACACCCTGTTTAAAGAAGGGAGGGAGGCAGAAAACAGGAAAATATAGACTAGTTAGCCTGACCTCAGTCATTGCTAAGATTTTTGAGTCCATTATTAAGGATGAGATTGTGGGCTACTTGCAATTTCATGGTAAAATTGTGCTGAGTCAGCACAGCTTTGTCAAGGGGAGGTTATGCCTAACTAATCTGTTAGAATTCTTTGAGCAGATACTGAACAAGTTAGACAAAGGAGAGCTAGTGGATGTGATCTATTTCGATTTCTAGAAGACCCATGACAAGGTGCCAGTCAGGAGGCTACTGAATAAGATAAGAGCCCATGATGTTAGGGGCAAGGTACTGGCATGGATAGATGATTGGCTAGCTTGCAGTAGGCAGAGAGTGGGAATAAAGGGTTCTTTTTCAGGATAGCAGCCCATGACTAGTGGATTTCCTTAGGGTTCTATGTTGGGATCACAACTTCTCATATTATACCAATCTGGACAAATGAATTAAGGCCATCGTTGTCAAGTCTTCAGATGACTCAAAGATAAATGGAGGGACAGGTAGTGTTGAGGAAGTGAGAAGGCTGCAGAAAGACTTTTACATGCTAGGGCAGTGGGCAGAGAAGTGGTAGATGGAATACAATGTAGGAACGTGTGAGGACTTGCACTTTGGTAGAAAAAATATTGGCAGACAATTTTCTCAACACGGAAAGGCTTCTGAAATCTGAAGCACAAAGGGACTTAGGCGTCCTAGTTCAGGATTCCCTTAAGTTAACTTGCAGGTTCAGATGACAGTTAGGAAAGTAAATGCATTCATTTCAAGAGGGCTAGAATACAAGCGCAGAGCTGTACCACTGAGCTTATACAAGGAGCTGATCAGATCACATTTGGAATTTCATGAGCAGTTTTGGGCCTCTATCTAAGGAAGGATGTGTCGGTATTGAACAGAGTCCAGAGGAGGTTTACAACAATTTTCGAAGAGATGAAGGGCTTGTCATATGAGGAACAGCTGTGGACTCTGGATCTGTTCTCGATGGAGTTTAGAAAGATAAGGTATTTCTCATTGAAATTTACAAAAAGCTAAAGCCTAGATAGAATGAATGTAAAGAAGATGTTTCCACCAGTTGGAGAGACTCGGATCCAGGACGCAGCCAGGGAGTGAAGAGACGACACTTTAGAACTGAGATGAGGAGGAACTTCTTCAGCCAGATATGGTTAATCTGTGGAATGTATTGCTGCAGAAGGCTATGGGTGTATTTGTCATTGAGTGTATTAAAGACAGAGATTGATAGGTTCTTAATTCGTAAGGGAATCAAGGGTTATGGGGAGAAGGCAGAAGAGTGGGGTTGAGAAACATATCAGCCACGATCAAAGGACAGAAAAAAGTCTATGGGGTGAATGGCCTAATTCTGCTCCTATATGCCGTGGTTTTATCATACGGTAAGACTGACATGTGGTCCACTATTTATAGTTGATTGTTGAGAATACCATTAAATACGTATTTCAACAGGTCAACAGGATGGGAAGTAGGGCTCCATCCCCACCTCTTCGACTTGTCTGCCTCCTCTCCACCTATCCTCTCCTCTATCCATCCTCTATCCGCCTCCCCCTCTCTCCCTATTTATTTCAGAACCCTCTTCCCCTCCCCAATTTCTGATGAAGGGTCTAGGCCCGAAACGTCAAGCTTTCCTGCTCCCATGATGCTGCTTGGCCTGCTGTGTTCATCCAGCCCCACACCTTGTTATCTCGGATTCTCCAGCATCTGCAGTACCTTTTTATCCCAGGATGGGAAGTAAACAGGTCTTATCATGCATTGAAGTATTAATATACAAATCTGATTTCTCCTGTACCAAGACTTAAATTCTCTATTCCAATATAAACAGAGAATTGACCTCACAGAATTGGTCTACCTTACAATTCCATTGACAGTCATCACATTGTTGCTCCAGGATGCTTCCACAGATTCTTGAATCGATAGTGTGGCACCAATTCTCTACCGATAAATGGTTTAATTAATATAACCAACAGCGGAAAGAATTTTTTCTCAATAAATTACCAATTAAGACAAATGGATGAATGTAATAAGTTTCAGAAAATTAAGAATCACCATATTAGAACCCTAGAGTAAAAGTACTGATTTCTGCTCATGTGGAGAAAATACATTTTAGTTAGACCATGTCCAAAGTTACGTTGAGTTGATAACAAAAAAGAACCCAGCCCACAAAATTCAGAGAAAGTAACATGCATCTCCATCACTCTCATTGATAGTTTGCAGGTGTATCAGTTTTCCTTTATGGTTAAGCTGTTTAGAAGCACATTGGTGTCATTGAAGGTTGATGACTTTTGAGTGGGAAGATCATACATTGAAAAGCAGTGTTGTGTTGTCAGTTTTGACATGGTGAAGACATTGAATCATGAAACCAGGAATGCTGATGGGTCACAGTCTGGTCAAGATTGTGATGTTTTGTCTGGACCTGTCTGAAAACAATGTGAAATGAAGCAGATCAATGTTATATGGACCTCACTCACTCACTTACCCACCTCGTCAACTGGTGTTGTTGTAATTCTTGAATGCTCTTTAATCAAACCGAATGCAAGAAAAGTGATGAATGTCCCATTCCCACAAAGAATCGCTATTGTCATCATCCACTTTGATTAACGTGGAATTGAAACTCTCCTCAAATACTTATGTCATTTTGAAGCTATCAGCAGTTTTTGTTAGGGTAGCTGCATTGCGATGTGTTTTATTCCCATGATTATTCAGTAGTTGAAATCCTACTTTCAAAAATCTCATTATTTCTGAGGAGAGTTAGATAAATGGGTCTGGGGTGTCATCAAGATGGATTGTTCATTGCTTATGTTACACAGCATCCCATTTTTCTTCCTCTTGTTAGCTCCTGTTTTCTTTTGAAAAAGAAAAGCTTTTTTGATAATATTATGGATTTTCTGTGATTTTTAAGGGCAAATATAGAAGTTGTCCTTAAATCTTTGTATATTATTGCTTAGCAAACATATGCATTTTTACCATGCTCATATAAATCAAGCATTAAACAAAAATACAACAGATCTAGCCATTTTGTTAAATGGAAGAAAAAATGAACATAGTATAAGTTTATTATATAGCACACATACATGAGAGACATATTTTCTATAATTCTAGACCAAAACTAATCAGGTAATAATTTATAAAGTTGAAACTCCCTGAGGTGAAGTATATCACATTCCTATGAATGAATTGAAGTAGGTTTTCCAGGTATGGGTCAAAAGTAAGTTGCAAAGTTCTATCCCCTACATAATACCAAGTGCAGTGTTGAGAATCTAAGAAGGAACATAGGAACAGGAATAGATCTTTCAGCAGTTGAGCCTGTTTCATCATTCAATTAAATCGTGGGTGTTTAGATTGGGTAGTTCATCACCTTCATGGTGGTCATAGACATCCTTAATCTTGCATTGTTTTTCAATCAAGTCATCAGTTACTCCTAATTGTACCGACAAGTGATGGTTGGCGAGGTTTAGACACACTTGTCTGCCAAATAGAAATGCTGTGTGGATTCTGCAGTGTGATCGATGTACGTGCAGATTGCTTATACAAACTCAGCTCAAGCAGTGTTGTGTAGCCTGTTGGCTGATGATCTGTGTTGCAGAGTTAGGTCGTTTTCTTTCAGTGTAAGGACATGATTTCCAAAAGTACTTCTTGTAGTCAGTGGCTCTCATCATTGTCTTGACAATACCATGGGTGTTGAACAAGGAGAAATTATTTTATTGCAGTAGGTGTATAATCCCTGGATCTGTGGTGTCCATGATATAAAATATCTAGGGCGACCAGGGTGAGTTTTCAAAGCAACACCTGAGTGTAATGCATCCCAAAGTTGGAATCTCCAAGTCTATGTTTGGTAATTGTTGGTCAAATCATCATTTGCCATTTCTGTGGGCACATGGATTTCAAAATATGAAATATAAAGATGTGTGTACCTACATCAGCGTTCAGTTTTGCATAAAGGTATTCCTGACCTTTATTTTGTGACCATATAATCTGGATTGTGGGAATGGCTTCTGTTGGAAACACTGTGCCAATACATTTTTTGATGTTCGCTGTACTGAATGTCAGATCACTTTGAGTGACAACATCTTCTAGCTTGGCTTTTTTTTTGTGCATATTGTCTTTGGTTGGTCAGAATACTGTCTCTCCCTGTCCTCTGGTTGTGGGTTCCTCATGACATCAATTCACTTCCTTTGGCCTTTGCTTTTTACATTAACATTTCCAATATCTTCTGGTGAGACGTGAATTGCATACAGCATTAAAAAACTGGGCATTTTTTTGAGCAAGTATGAGGGCATTCTACATTGTGTTGCATTGTTTACCTGCAATAGCATCAATGGTGAACAAATTGCACATAGCCTGCACTCCATCTATTTATTAGTATGGCATAGTATGTGTGTCTGCTTTGTCCTTCCACTGTTTAACACCTGATTGTAACAAGATTTCTTTTTGAAAGGCTTCCTTTGGGGAGACAATATCACAAGCTTGATTATTCCATCTTGTGGCTTTGCACCATTAGTTTGCAATCACAGCACTTATCTCTGCATCTGCTTATGTTTTGGGTGATGAAGTTGTTGTGTAAAGAACATGAATTCCAGGCAAAGTATCCTGAAGTTGAACTTCACTCACTATTGGTTTTCAAGCGTTGACAATGTTTTTGGACAGATCTGATGATATCAGTCTTCATTGCCCATAGCAATTTTATTTTAAGGGATTGGTTATCTTATTTGGGCATACTGAGGTCCAAGAAAAGCAGATTGATACATTGTCAGAGCAAAGTAAACACAGGGTTTCCATTGCATTCATATTAAGCGTTGGAAATTGTGTGGTCATTTTGCAGGACTTTTTAATGTTATTTGCAGCTTGTGATGAAGTCTGTGTTTTGTAATGTGTAAAATAGCAATCTATGAATATTGTAACATTTAGGGAATAGGGAGATCCAATGGTTGCTAAATGTGAGTTCCAGAGATCACAGTATTTAGTTCTGCCTAGCATTGGGGCAGAGCTCTTTGTGAGGTTTTCAAAAGGACATTCAAAGCAGTTCAAGGAACACTGCAGGAGTTTAAGGGTTACAGTCAGTTGGAGACAGTGAGAAGGGGGAGAGCTAGAAGCAGGCTGCATGAAGAAAAGTGCTGTTGTTAAACTGTATTGTTGAGAAGGCTGCTAGCTCTGGCCTGTGGCAACTGGAGAAGTTCCAAGATCAGCTGGATAACTCCATGTAGTTCGGATTCAGAGGAAGTCCTAAGAGCCAACAGTTGCGTCTAGGTGTTTGTGTTAGGGATGAAGAAAGGCCTGAAAGCTTAGAGGGGTTTAGGTGAAATACGCAAGCAATTAAGATATGTGAGGTTTGAAAAGCTGATGGGCAGTGTTTGTTTGGTGCAACAGAACAAGACTAGGGACACTATCTTTTTTTTTGCTAAATGTCAGTTTCAGAAGGTTTTTCTCCATGAGGCCTAACCAGATCTCTGGCTGTCTCATGTTGTACAATGGTCTTCTCCACTCAGCTATAGCGCCAAAATCTTCTCTCTGCTACTTCACACCTTCTATCTCTGCTAATGCACCCACCTTCCATCAAAATTTATTCTTTATCAATCTCATTATTTCATGCAATGTTACCCCTCGTTCATTCTCATTTCTCCTAAATCTTCCATATCACTAACCCTGCATGCCCTCTGTGACACCTACTCATTTGCCTGGGCACTTTGCCACCTTTCCTCCACCTGTATCAGAATAACAGCCATGCCACTCTCACTTAAACCCTTGCTTTCTCTCATTGGAGGAGAAAAATGCCCATTAGAGAGCAAAGTGAGCCCAGCAGGTTGGAGGGATGCCTGACATCAGGATCCTCACCTATAATAAGGAAGAGAGCCCCAGTCCTTGCAGGGAAAGACTGAGACCACTCCTACAGGACTGCTGAAACATCCATGTCCTGTCAACCAAGTACTCTTTATTCCTTTATAACTTTCACATTAGCTCCGCTGTCAGTCTCATTCATTGCACATGACTTGTAAACTTAGTAGGCAGCGCCGGGGGGGAGACTGGTCCAGAGAGAGATATCCAGGGAAGACATTGGCAAAGAATAGCTCTGGCAAAAACAACGTATTAAGAGGACAAATACAAACTACCCTCAGATATCAGAAATATGTGCCAGATGCAACTGAGGACATCTTGGGAAACGGTCACCAAGGTATTTTGGATTGCTCACCAAGACAAGCAACATTTGTTTTTCACGCAAAGATTCATACAGGACATATCAATAGCTTGCTTAATCATATCAATGACTTTATTCACTTCACACATGAAGCCAGCCAGGCTGCAAGATCAGCCATTGTTGATATCAAAACAGTTGAAATCCTCAACTGCACTCATGTGCTATAAAACCTACCTGAGAACAGCCAGTTGTATTATTTATAAATTGTAAAGTGTTTTACTCCAAGAAAGTACAACTCATGTGTACCACAAGAGAAGAATGATGCAGGCCCATTCTCACTTCCCAGGGAGCTGTCACAAACATACACCTTTCTTTTTAATTTGGGAGATGTAGGCATTGCTGGCTCAGTCAGCAATTATTGCCTGACTCAAATGGTCCTGCAGAAGGTAATAGTGAGCTGGCTTCTTGAACCACTGCAGTTCATTTGTTTAGGATCACCCTCAGTGTTATTAGGGAGAGAGTTAAAAGACTTTTACCCAGCAACACTGAAGGAATGGCAGTATAGTTCCAAGTCAGGATGGTGAGTGCCTTAGGGGGGAACCACTGGGGGTAGTGTTCCCATGTGTCTGCTGCCCTTGTCCTTCTAGATGGAAGTGGTTGTGGTTTGGAAGGTGCCGTCTGAGGATCTTGATGAATTTCTGCAGCTCATCTTGTACATAATTCACACTGCTGGTGGTAGAGTGAGTGGGTGCTTGTAGATGCGGTGCCAATCAAGTGGGCTGCCTTGTCCTGGATGGTGTCAAGCTTCTTGGGTGTTGTTGTTAGGGCTGCACTCATCCAGGCAAGTGGGGAGTATTCTATCACATTCCTGATCTGTGCCTTGTAGAAGGTGGACAGACTTTGGGGAGTCAAGAGACCAGTTTCAGGATTCCTAGCCTATGACCTGCTTTTATAGCTACAGTATATGCCTGGTCCATTTTAAGTTCTGGACAATGGTAATCCCTGGGATGTTGGTGGGGACACCATGATGGTAATGCAATTGAATTTCAAGTGGCAATGGTTAGATTCTCTCTTGTTATAGCAGGTCATTGCCTGGCACTTCTGTGATTTCAGTATTATTTTTGACTTGGATTTTATACATTTCTCACTACATTTGGATATCATACAATGTCTTTGGCCCAACCAGTCCACACCGAACCTCAAAGCATTCCACCCAGACCCACCTGGCTATAACCCACCTAATCTACACATCCCTAAACACTACAGGCAATTTAGCATGGCCAATCCACCTAGCATGCATATCTTTGGACTGTGGGAGGAAACTGGAGCACTCAGAGGAAACCCACGCAGACATGGGGAGAGTGTGCAAACTCCACACAGACAGTCACCCGAGGGTGGAATCGAACCCAGGTCCCTGGCGCTGTGAGGCAGCAGTGCTAACCACTGAGCCACCGTGCCGCCCCAATGGACTATTTCAGTATCTGACGTGTCATGAGCAGACCAAATATTGCACAATTATCAGTGAACATGCCCATTTCTGACCTTATGACAGATGGAAGGTCATTTCTGAAACAGCTGGAAGTGGTTGGGCCTAGGAAACTTGAAACTTGCTGAGTTTTGAGACTTCTGGATAGAGTGGACTTGGAGAAGATGTTTCCACTAGCAACAGAGACTAGGACCTGAAAGCACAGCCTAGGACCTGAAAGCCTCACTCTTTTAGAACTGAGATGAGGAGGAATTTCAGCGGGTGGTGACTCTGTGGAACTTATTTCCGTAGGAGGCTGTGGAGACCACATCATTGCGTGTATTTAAGACAGAGATAGACATGTTTCAGAGATAGTAGGAACTGCAGATGCTGGAGAATCTGAGATAACAAAGCGTAGAGCTGGATGAACACAGCAGGCCAAGCAGCATCAGAGGAGCAGGAAAGCTGACATTTCCAGCCTAGACCCTATTTTTCCATTTTCTGAAGAAGGGTCTCGGTCCAAAACGTCAGCTTTCCTGCTCCTCTGATGCTGCTTGGCCTGCTGTGTTCATCCAGGTCTACACCTTGTTATATCAGAGATAGATATGTTCTGTATTAATAAGGGGATCAAGGCTTATGGGGAGAATGCAGGAGAATGGCGTGAAGAAACATATCAGCCATGATCGAATGGTGGGACAGACTTGACAGGACAAATTAACTAATGCTGTTCCTATATCTTGTCTTAACTCTGAGGAACACATGCAGAGATGTTCTGGAACTGAAGTGACTCCATCTAATGTAATTCATGACTTCCAGTGATTTTTTGAAGACCCAATCCCAGTTTTTCAATGAATCCTCAGTGACCCCCAGGGCCAACCTCCACATACACAATGAAGCAGAAGAACACTACAATGAAATATATGTATCCAGAAGAGCTATCATCGAACACACCATTGGCCTTCATAAAGCATATTCCACTGCTTCAACTGGTCTGGAAGATCTCTGAGGTGTTGTAAGTAGCCTGATGATACAATGTGGATAAATGTTGCAAGGACAAGAGCGCAAGGAGAGTCTGCCCCCTACAGGGGAGGAAAATTTCTCAGAAAGTAAGAAACCCAAATAATCCAAAGGAATCTTTAATGGGTGCTAGTGCTATGGAGACCTATATAAGGGTTGCCAGGGACAACCTGATCTTTACAAGGTTTCAAACACCAATGGTGCTTCTGCATGATCGTCATTCTATTGCCTGGCTTCCATTGCTTTACTGTGGTGCAGACTCAGCCTGCCATCTTTCTTTGCTGAGCTATCTCTAAACCAATGTTCTCTACCACTGGAATAGAATGGGAATTAGAGTTTTGTTACACACACTCACAATTTAGTGCAGTTAACAAGGGTATCTAAGGGGTAGTTGTACATCTATATGCATAGATATGGCACCATTTTGCGCAAAATGATCATCACAGTAGTAAAAATTCATTTGAGCATTCAATAAAAAATTCACAGAAACATATTTATTCAGGGTTACTGCCCTCTTTTAACATCATACCATGAAAAACGTGGGACATGCCATGGCCATTATAATTGATATCATGGCACGTCTCAATAATCACAAAGAACTTCAGGAAATAAGTGATATCATGTATACGGTTAATGGTCTAAAATATATGGAAAAAGTACCTATACTGCTTTTTTGCTCATAATTTATTTTGTGTTATTTTGCTTTTGCTTCATCTTAGTACTAAATGTTGTTTAACGGCTTTGGAACCCTGAAGCAACTTTGTAATGACGCCACAGAGTTTCTCCTCAATGGGCATAAGTAGTAAACAGGGGGTGGAGTTAGCAAAGTTGTTTCTGAGTGAATGAGGGAGAGAGAAAGAAAAATATTTGGAGAGCTAGGCAGAAGTCTGAATTCTGGTCATAAGGATGTTAACAACACAAGCAGAGAAGCATGTGGAGTAGATTGACTAGCATTAGCCGGTAGAGATTATAGAATAGGCTTCCATCAACATAGTAGTAAGATTAGAGTACGGTATATCTCCGGAATCATTTATTGTGGCATTTCATCTCAACACATCATAAGTAATTTTATTAGGAAGTCCGATCCTGAAAATGGTTCTCGACCTTGATTTCTCTCCTACCAGTCTGTCTTAAGCCCAAACACATGGATGTGGGCATAAAATGGTGTCGGTGATAGGGTCTACAACCTAGAAAATCATGGCAACAGTGAAGATCAAGAAACAGATCTGAAGTTGTTTAGAAAAGACAAGAATTCAAACAACACGCTTTTAAGAAATTACTGGTACAGTTTTAAGACCAAGTGACAGCTCGAAAAGCATGGACTTAAACAATTACTGCGAAGAAAAGGGGAAAAAAAACTCCTTAGTGAAACAACCTAAGATGACTTTTAAGTCTGGACAAAAGCTTTTCATAGCCAGTAATAGGGGAAACAGCTTTTAAACAAAAACATTGAAAACAATGAAAGCCCATTAGCAGCCAAACGGATAAACCCAGATCAAGCAAATGTGAAAAGGGGCAAATTATTGAACAACCAAAGCAGATTTAATCCCTTGGAGGAAAGAAAGAAAAGAGTTTTGCTTCCACCCAAAAGAGTAGACTGGGAAAAAAAGTCAAGACTTCAAATGGTGATTTAACAATTTCTAAACAATTTACTCAATAACAAGGTTAACAGTAAGGAAGTTAAGAGAATTCTTCAGAACTAGGCTTAAAATAAGTCAACTGAAAAAGAACGAGATGAAAAATCATGTGCTGGAATTCAAAAGTTCAGAACTCTGACAGTGAAAATAGTTAAATTTTTAATATTTTGATAGTTTGCATGAGAAATGCATGTTTTATTTAGCAACTAAGAACTTCTATGGATTTTAATCAGTAAGAAAGAAAACAAATTGTAGATAAAGAAGAAAAGCATCAATCTGATCATGTGGTGTCAAATACAGCTCAGAAATATCTTGAAAGCAGAAAATAAATATGGTGTGAATGATTTCATGGCTGTGATCTTTGAAGCTGTCAAAATGTTACTGAGTCTTATTAAATAATGACATTTTGAGCACATTTCTATCTTTCAGCCGTCTTTGAAAGGGAACATGTTCATGTGTCTATATGAAGACCCATATTGGTAAAGAAAAAGTGTAAAACAGCAGAAATGCTAACAGCTTTTGGTTTTCATTTTACAACAACAACCTTTACAACACTAAAACTTCAAAAATAACTTTACTTAACTAAGAATGCACAAGGCCAATGGGTGTAATGCAAGGAGATCAAAATCCTAACAATGATCATTTAGATCAAGAAAATAATTGACAACTTCACTGCCTATCAGTTCACCTATACCAACTTCTCCATTGGAAACAAAAAGCTTTCAAATTAAATTTATCGATCAGCAAATTGGCAAAGGTGGAAGGTAACATTCATAAGATGTTGAAGAGGTTCAAAATTAGAATACAAATCAATTACAAAACAGATTAGTGCACTTCTCTACTATTTGGAGAGAACTTCAGATTGTATGCTACCTAGAAAAGAGATTGATGAGAAACAAGTTATATTTGTCAACTTCGTAACAGCTTTGATTAATATTTCACTTCCAGAACAAACAGGACCCTGGCAAGATCACATTTCAATAGCAGATACCGCCTCCCAGGATAGCTTTGGTAATGAACTGTATATACCATTTGAATAATGCAATCTTGAAAATTTAAAAGAGCTCACTTGCAATAGAAATAACAAGGTGTAGAGCTGGATGAACATAGCGGGCCAAGCAGCGTCAGAGGAGCAGGAAAGCTGATGTTTCAGGCCTAGACCCTTCTTCTTTCAATAGAGTTGGTTTTATTCTACTGCATAAATCAGTTACTTAACTTAAAGAGCATCTAATTCCACACAGTGCAGGCCAAATAATAGTGAATAGAAACTCTAAAAAAAAAATTAAAAGCGTTATGTAGACAAAGTTCTATTTAATGTAAAACATTCTACAGGGTAATAGCTATTTAAAGCACAATCAAACATTATCCATAGCAGAGGAGATGGTCCTCTCATCTGAAAACTATACCATACATGTTAATATCCATGTGAAATCCTGCTCAATCAAATGTTACAGTATCCATAGAATCTCTACAATGTTGAAACAGGCCCTTCAGCCCAACAAGTCCACACCGACCCTCATAGCATCCCACCCAGACCCATACCCCTACAACCCATCTAATCTACACATCCCTGCACACTACGGGCAATTTAGCCTGGCCAATCCACCTAGCCTGCCCATCTTTGGACTGTGGGAGGAAACCGGAACGCCCAGATGAAACCCGCACAGGCACATGGGGAGAATGTGCAAACTCCACACAGACAGTTGCCTGAGAGGGAATCAAACCCAGGCCCCTGGTGCAGTGAGGCAGCAGTGCTAACCACTGGGCCACCGTGCTGCCCAGAATCCTGTCACAGGTGTGGTTCCAAAACCCCACATCAGCAGAGACAAACCTGTTCAACTTTATCCCAACAATGTTGTAAAAGAGACCGTTTTTCAAAGACCTGCTACAGTCTAAAGTACATAACAAACAACAAACTAAATTGTTTAAAAACCTATGTATTCATGTATGTTCGTGTGCTGGAACAGAATCTTGAAGAACAGGTTAACACTGCAATGGAACAGTTTTCTTTTTTAAGAGGAGCAACTACCTTTGGAAAACTGATATTGCCCTCCCCTACAGGCATTAACAGTCACCTTGTCTTATTGTTCCAGCCTACCCATTTACCATTCTCACTGCAGGGATCACCTGCTCATTTGGAACAAAGTTAGGCACTATGAAATGCCGCTACCTTTGGCTGATCCCTTTGTTTGTATTACCCATTCAGGGTGTGTGGTCTGGCCAACAGATTGACTAAATCACTGATCTAATAGAAGACAGCAGAGAAAAGGAAAGGTCATCAACTTTACATCAAGACTTTCTATACCTTTCCTTTGGTTTTCCTGACTCACCTTCTGACACAAATGAATGACTATGGGAAGTGTGGGAGATATAAGGGAAATAAAACAACCAATGTCATAAAAAGATGTCATCTAAAGAATTGCTTGGAGCATGTATGTAAGTGTTAACCAACTCTGGAGCCAACTTGCAATGATGTCATGGAGATGATCCTGACTGGACACAATAGTAAATGGGCAGAGTGAAGAAGGAAGTCTGAAACACAAGGAAAGCTAGACAGAAACCTGGAGTCCAGCCACGTGAATGTAGAAACATAGACAGGAAGCATGTAGAGTGGATCGATTGGTATTAGGTGTGGAGTTTGTAGAATAGCCTTTCAATAACATAACAGTCTGATTAGAGCCTAGTATATACTGTGTGGTATTTTGTCTTAATATGTAATGAACAGCCCAAGCCTAATGACGTCTCTACAGTTTCTTGTCCCATTGCCCTGGATGACTGTAGCAGTAGTTCTCTGGGAACATGCAGCATTCAGGGTTCTAGCCGATTGAGGATATCCTACATTAGTGCCAGGTCATCCTCTTGGCCTCACCTGCTGGAGCTGTTGGGGTCAATAGTGGAGGGGATGAAGGTGTGGGTGGTCAAAGCTGAAGGCCTGACAGCAGTTGTAATGTGCTTCTCCTCTATCTGACGGGCAGGGTCTCCTGGTGAAAGATTCAGATGCCTCATCTCCTTCTGGCCTAGTGAGTATGGCTAGAACAATGGAATGCAGGTCACAATACTTAATGGATCAAATGCTCAACCTGGCTGTCCATGGAGGTCACCATTTTCTTACTGGATGATGGAAAGGACAGTGTCTTCTATGGAGATACAAGTTCGAATATCTGGGGTATGGCAGAAGGCATGGTATGTACGGTATGACAGCACTATGGCTTTAACAGGTCTATTTTGTTCCAGGTTTTTTTAAGGAATGATTTTAAGACAAAGGTATTGAGACGTCTATTGAAAACTCATAAAGTAAACAGCTTGTGGCCTTGGGTTCTTTTCTAAAAGTTGGAACTAGAAGCAGTCTAAATGGACATGGTCAATCTGACAGAGCAAGCATTTTTAGTTTCTTAGTTTTTCAGTAGCAGTTGTTTCAGGGTCTGTTGCTGCAGTACATCTCTCTTTCAAAGTTCCCTTCATGTTTTTCCTCCTGGGCTGCTGGAGTTGCATGTCAGACAATCTGCTTTCTGAATTTGCCTTTTGCCAAGGGTTTGCTTATGGGATGTTGTTATATTGGAACAGTTACTGTGTCCATTAATTTGTGAAGTATTTTAATAGAGTTACAGCTAAAGCAATTCTTCTATTTTTATTTTTGTTGTATTTTAACAATAATATATGAAATAATTTGGCTCTCAGATTTAGTTATGACACAGAAGTGCATGGTGTTGACAAAGTCCTAACGGTTCAGTCTGATGGTGGTGATTCCATTATTAAGATGATGTGCTTAATTATAATCACATTGAAGATAAACATTGTTTGAGCAAACATTTTTCTCATGTATTTACAAGGGTGAACTTAACTATTCCTATTAAATATCTTCAGGTGAACAGATTATTTGGATTGTTCCAGTGAGGCTGCCTGCACAATTAGCCTTGGGTAATCAACAGCAGCAAGGATTGCAGACCTAAATAATGTACAGCAAATCACTCCAGTAACATGACAGCCATCGAACTTATAAAAATAATTTGATTAAGTGATGAATATTGTCCAGGATTTTGGGCATAACATCTTTACTCTTCATCAAAATAGCAGCGTAGCATATCTTATGATCATGCGGTAGGTGGATGGGCCTAAGTTCAATTATTCAGCTGAAAGACTGTACTTCCAACGGTGCAGTGCTCTCTCAGTGCAGCATTTTTTATGATCTTGAGAGAGGCCATTAACTTTTAAGAAGTAATTCAAACTCCCAGGATTTAACTCAAAGAATCCTAACAGAATATTTCACATTTTAAGCAGAAATCCTTATTGTAAAAGAGTTAAATAAAGCATGTGCCACTAAACATGTATGATATACTTTGTAAGCACATAATATTGATGCAAAAACTATTTTTCCCTCAGTCAAAATGGCACAGAACATTCATTCTAGAAACCCAGCCTCAAATCTGGTAGCTAAAATAAGGAAGAGCAGGGACATGTTGCAGTTTCCAAATCTGTAGTTCTGTTAGATCAAAATTTCATCGGTAGGATGGTCAAAACATGACTTTACACTTTTCAAGCAAAAGTTTAAAATTAGTTGGAGATCTTTGAATATGTGATGTACCTGTTCTGAATAGATACAAGGATGCCCTTGAGAGAGGTCAAGGCCTACTTGCTTGTTGAGATGTTCAAAGTAGAGGTGAGTGTATATGTAAATTTGATAGCCTCATTGTAACTGTCAAGCAGTCAAAGTATTTAAATCCACACGGAACTGTAACTCTATTGAAGTATTTAAACCTCCTGGTCTTTAAACGTGAAAAAACACTGCCTGCAATTTTATATCTAAAAATAAATTAGTGCTTGCTATTTCATCCTGCCTATTGACATATGCCTGAAGTCTATTACGCTACAAGTTGCACCACATGACTGATTGTATAACCTATCATTATCACAGAGGGAAGCCTGTCAACTTCTTGTAATCATTAAGTCATTGATGTGGAGATATAAAAACAAATGCCTTTTTTACAGGAAAGTAAGTAGCTGATAGAAGTTGAATGTAGTTATTGTGTTTTTATTAATAAGAGATTTATTTTATAAAGAATTCGGACATCTTAGCGCTGAGATTACCTTTCTTTGGATGAGCGCAAGTTGCGTCTTATTGTTTTTGGAGGGATTCTCCCAGGAATCCCAATGAAATTTCTCTCCACATCTTACCATACACACTTCACTAACTAGCTACCCTGTACCTAGAGTATCTCTCACATCTGATTCTGTCCCCATATCACTGGGTGCCATTCCCAGAACAAATCACCTCTCAGCAGGGAGAAGGGACATCCCTAGCTATATTTATAAGGCTGCTGAGCCTTATAAATGGTGGCTCCATGAGGGAATGCGGATGTGAGGGCAACTGAGGCAGTGAGGGATGAAAGCAGATGACCTTTTTTTAACAGGAGGGACAAAGCTGTGAGTCCAGCCTTCCATACACCCCTCCATGGCAGCTTTTGTTTTGTTTCTGGGAGTGGCAGACCCAACTCTGAACCACAATTACCATCTGGATCCAAGCCAAATTTATGGAGTGAGGAATTTTCCTGGCAATGCCATGTTTCCCTGCAAGGGTTTCACTGCTGATGCTCTACTAGGTTAATCTGAGATTCTGATTCATCGTGAATTCGGACTTGTCCTTCTGCACATGGTCCCACTTGTAACTCCAACTTAGTGACTCCAAAGCAGGAGCACCCTGCTTCCTTAATGGCTTCTTTGCTTCTTTTTCTGACTGGCTGTAGATATTTTTCTCCCTAATTCACTCACGAAGTTGGTGTCCCTGCTTAGTGACCCACCAGGGCTCACAGTCAAAAAAAATGCTGTGGATTGGGAGTCATATGTAGGCGAGACCACAGTTTACTGCCCAAAAGGGTATTAGTAAATCAGTTGGATTTATCCAACAATCCGCAATACTTTTGGTGGGATTTGAACCTAGGTCTCCAGAACATAATGTGGGTTTCTAGATTTAATAGTCTACTGATTATACCCCTAGGCCATCACCTTCCCACAGATGCATAGCTGTCTTCTTGTGCAAAAGAGTACCTCAAGGCTAACTATCCCCATATGAATGGGGTATACCTGCAATGTCCCAAATGGAGTTTCAGTGAGTAAATTACAACTCCAAAACTTGCCTTTCGATCTGAAAATAGTATGGATCCTTTAAGAACTTTCTTGTTAGCAGTTGCTTTACAACCTCTCTTTGATCTGTAGAATGAAACAAATAACTTAAACCACTTGTAAGTATAACTGTCGATATCTCATCTCTATCATAACACGGACATGAGCTATCAATTGTTCAATGCTTTCTCACTTTTTACAGTGACCCCACAGAGTAAACACAGGTCACCCTTTGAATTGCATTCATTGTGGGCTTGTTTATCAATTTCTCAAACTCAAGTGTTTTCCCATTTACCTTCCATTTAAAATTCAATTACTAAATTGTATATCATACGTCTTACATCCTCTTCAGCATATACTTTCCTACTTAATAAAAAGAAAAAAAATTATGGATGCCGGAAGTCTGAAACAAAAACATAAAAATCTTTAGAGAAACCCAATAGGTTTGGCAGCTTCTGTGGAGAGACAAACAGAGTTAACATTTTGAGACTGATACGACTTCTCAGAACATAGTTTGCTACTTTCCTATCTGATGGAACCTTTCTAGAATTTAAAACTTTACGAAATTAATAATGTATCCAATACTTCAACAGCAGTCTCTTTTAAGATTCTAGGATGAAATCCATCAGAACTAAGGGATTTTTTATCCTGCATTTGCATCAGTTTTCTCAATTCTTCTTCCCCAGTGATTATAATTTCACCAAGTTCCTCTCTTTTCTATCTCCTGATTTACAGCTATTACTGGAATTTTCTTTTGGATCCTGTATAGTGAATACAAAAATAAAATACTTGCTCAGTTAAACCCCAGTTTCCTTACTATCTGCTGTTAACTACCCACCCCCCCAACCAGAGAACCAACACTCACTTTAGTAACTCTACTTTTTAATGTACCTGTAAAACATTTTGCTATTTTTTTTACATTTTGTTGTTTGATTCCTCTCACTAAGTTCTTATAATTCATTTAGCTTTCACTCATTTTCTGCTATTTTTTTATATTCTGTTCAATCATCTGACCAGCCAGTCATCTTTGCACAATTACACACGTTTTCCTAAGCTTGTTGCTTTCCTTAATTTCTTAAGTTAACTCAGGACAATGGGTCAATCTCTTTGAATTTTTCTTTATAATATGAATATACATATTCTTAGTGCTCTGAAATATCCCTTAAATGTCTCCTGCTGTTTCTCAATCCATCTATATCCTATAGTCCCTATAGTCTGTTGTCCCAGTTCATTTCAGCTTAACTTTTCTGCCAACATCAGCGCCCTTACTTAAGTATAAAATGCCAGCCTTCAACCCATTCTTCTTATTCATTCTTAATTATTCCTGCCATATTACATAATAGCAAGACTAGTTGTCTGGTTGATTCCAGAATGTGCTGCTCTAAGAAACTATATAGAAAGTATTCTATGAACTCCTTAACCAAGTTATCATTACCACTTTGACTTTTCCAGTTTATATATTGGTTAAAATCACCCATGATTGTTTGATTCTTTTACCACAAGCACCCAATATTTCTTCCTGTATACTTTGCCCTACATTGTGGTTACTTTTAGGGGGTCTGTAAACTACACTTACTAGTAAACCCTATCTTCGTCATCTGTACCCAAACCAGTTCTGCATGCTGAACTTCAGAATGGTGAGCTGCACTACGGCATTAAACTGGCTTCTGCAACTTACTGGATTTATTCAGCTAAGCTTTGACGTTTAATTTCCAGCAAACTCAGTTATGTGTTAACAATGCCAATTTTGTGTTGGGTGCTAATACAACTCCAGATTTTCAGTGATTGAAACAGATTTATATTTTAATTGCTAACACAAATTGTTTTCTTAATATTGCATCAAGAAATTCAACTACTCTGAGATGTGCACAGTTTAAGAGCATTTTTAAGTGGTGGAATTAAAATGGTGCTGAGTCTGAGCAAACCTACATTTTTTAACCAAAGATAAAAAGTAGAGCTTTCTGTAACAAGGGGTCTGCTATCCGTTGGAGTTCCCACTGTATTTTTCAGCTCTAAAGACTTTTGACCAGAATGCTGTTGAAAGTGTAAGCTGATCACATCACATTGTGGGAATGCCATCTGGAACCTGAACGAATAAGACAAACTAACAAGCTATTCCCTTAACCACAAGAATTAAAGGTTGGAAAACACATACAGGAATGAATGAGAATTAAAAGGAGTAAAATTCTCTGTCAAATCAGATTCAGAATAAATAAAGGCAGGGAGAAAAAGATAAAATTTCGAGAGACAAAATAAAGATAACAGAAAATTAGGATTCTAAATTCAAAATCACAATCTGGAGGAATTAAATACCACTAGGCCATCACCTTCCTATAGATGCGTAGCTGTCTTCTTATGCAAAAGGGTACCTCAAACACCTTGCTCCTGTTAAATTATTTTTTGGTGTTGAAGACGTTAATTCATATTAGAATTTACGATGGTGGTAAACACATCTTAACATTCTGTGGTAAGTTAGTGAGCAAAGTTTGGACAAGTACAACAAGTTCACAAAGAAAGGAGGCAAAGGTTGAATTACATTTTTGCAATGCTTACAGCGGAGCAGTGCAACTTAGACAGCAATGTTTGGATTTTTTATTTTTAAGCATGCATTGGCTCCTCACTTGAAAATACTGCACCAATTAGCAAAAAGTAATGGCACGTGTCATTTGCCGTGCCATTACTTTAACAGTAAATGCTGACACATGAAAATCATTTTGTTTATGAATATTTTTATTCAATATGGTTTTTCTTTTATTCAGTGAACCTTGTATTCAACAAGGCTCTGCTCACTTTTTCCTTCTAAAATTTCAACCTTGTAAATCACATGGAATTTTACTTTTTCTCTGTATTAAATTTCTACACACAACCATGCACAAATTAAACAGAAAAATATTACTGCCTAATCCTGTTGACTGATTCTATAGTTGGCACATATCGTTTATACCCGACAAAATTCTTCCAGGAATCTGGACTGATTAAGAACTGATTGAACCTAGGATCAGGGAAGTGTGAAAGCTAAACCCAGTAGCTCATAACTGGGTGCATGAGGTCATCATTCCATAAGGTCTGGGTGAGTAAGTGACATTTCATTTTGAGACCTGTCACAGAGATTTAGCATCATTGCTGCGTTCTCTCAGTTGGCTGTTGGCAAACCTTGTACAGATTTTTCTCTACTGTGCTATTCTCTAATTTGGATGTTGTGTTAAGCAAGTGAAGCTGCTGTTTGAGAATGAGCGAGATAATAAAAGGGAAGCTGGGTTTAAGACCTAAATACAAATCATTATTTCAAACGAATCAGGAACTCATTTGACAGATTGCTCCATTTGCTGGACAAAGCGAAAAGTGTAGAAGCACGCTAGTGCAATAAAATTGTCACATGTGACAAACAGTCACCATAAGCTACACAAACGTCACTTACATCACTACTTTATACCGAGTGGAATACTTAACAGCTTTACACTGAGGTGAAAGATGTTTCTAAAAATACCCAAAGGCAACAACCCATGTATAGCCTTTCTTAATGTCTTTTGCAGGCCAAGTGCAAGGTTGCTGACCAGCAGATATAGATTGCAAAGTTCTGTGTCACGCACAATTAAGATGCAACTTTGTGCATAATGCAAAATAATTATCAACTGCAACACTGAAAATACTGAAATGCACACCATGTTTGCATGCATCTGACGGAAAAGACCATTTCATTCTTCGTCTGAATAATTTGATTTCTTTTTTTTTGAGATTCCCAAATTCTTATCCTTCACTGGAATTCTTAGTCCTTTAACAAGAGGAATCTTTTCCACCAACTTCATACTCCTAGACATTGCGATTTTGAAACAACTATCCAGTGTATGGCTAGTTCCTGACTTAAGAAATTATATAATTGCACTGGAAGAAGTTGAGAGAAAATTCATGGAGTAGCTATCTGAAGAAAAGCTAGAAGTCACACAAAAGCTGGTTATTATCCAACAGATTTACTTGAAATCACAAGCTTTCGGAGCGCTCTCCTTCGTCAGGTAACAACTTCACTTGTGATTTCTTGTGATTTCAAATGAAAATGTTGGACTGTACCTGGTGTCATGTGACTTCTAACTTTGTCCACCCCAGTCCAGCACTGGCACCTTCACATCATGAAGAAAGGCTGAGTAAATGGGAAATATATTTTTGGAGTTTAGAAAAATGGAAAATCCAGGGAGTATTTGACTAGGTGGATGTTTCCCCTTGTAGAAGAGTCTTGAAAAAGAGGAAATTGTTTTTTAAAATAAATAGTTGTTTCCCATTGGGGAATGTGATGGAGAGGATGCTCTTTCTCTCCCTGGATTGTTAGTTTGTGGGATTCTCTTCCCATGAGAACGGTGGACGCAGCGACATTGGTTATATCCAAGGCTAAGTTAGATCTTGATTGAAAATGGGAATCTTGAGCTATGGTGGGCCATGCCGGGAAGTGGAGGTCAGGCTGCAATCAGACTGCCATGGTCCTTTCAAATTCTGCAAGTGGCTTGAGAGGTTAATGGACATTCTGGTGTTTTTAATTTTTATGTTATACTGCCATACAGCATGGAAACAGGCCTTTCCATCCAAAGAGTCCATGTAGAAAACAATCCCAAATGAAACTAATTCCACCTGCCTGATCCTGGCCCATATCCCTCCAAACCTTTCCTATTCATGTACTTATCCAAATGTCTCTTAAACGTTGTAATTGTTCCTACATCTACCACTTCCTCAGGAAGTTCATTCCACATGCGAACCACTCTCTGTGTAAAAAAATTGTCTCTCACGCTTTTTTAAAATCTCTCTCCTCTCACCCCTAGTCTTGAAATCCCCCATCCTGCGAAAGGATAACTAACATTAATCCTAACTATACTCCCCATTATTTTATAAACTGATATAAAGTCACCTCTCAACCTCCTATGCTCCAGTGAGAAAAGTCCCAAACTATCCAGCCTTTCTTTATAACTGAAAATTTCCATACCTGGCAACAATCTGGTAAATTGCATCTGAACCCTCTCCAGTTTAATATTCTTGTGTATCACTATTACTAGCATGCTGTCCTACTGTTACATTACATAAGATTGCATAGGAAATGTGGCACAGAATGAGGATATTTCACCCCCAGAAGGCTCATGGCATCAGGTCAAGCATGGGTAATGAAGCCTCCTTACAGTTACAAACTCCTACTCCCATTACTACCCCTACCTCCCCTCCCCATACTTGACTGATGAATCAATGCTACTCCAAGTCGAACAGTGCTTGAAGGGAACATTGAGGGTGGCAAGTGCTCAGAATAAATTCTGGATGTCGGACTCCCATCTTAACGTAAGACCATAAATGGCTGACATTGCTGACCCTAAAGAACAAAGTTGCTAGATATTTCCTGTGGCCGGTGGCGATCGAACTTTTGAGGAAATAACTGTGATCTCATCCTCTCCAGTCTTCTGCCCGTCAGTGACCACTACCCAGTCGGTGTGGAGACGAAACCCCTTCTTTACCAGTATGTTGCCTAGAATGGAGGGAAGGTCTTACGAGGAAAGGTTGAGAGAGCTAGGGCTTTTCTCTTTTGAACGTCGAAGGATGAGAGGTGACTTGATAGAGGTGTACAAAATGATCAGACGTATAGATAGAGTGGACAGCTAGAGACTTTTTCCTAAGATGAAGGTAGCTATTATGAGGGGGCATAGTTTTAAAGTAAGTGGAGGTAGATATAGGGGAGACATCAGGGGTAGGCGTTTTACTCAGAGAGTGGTAGGGGCGTGAAATGCATTGCTGGAGAGGGTAGTGGAGTTGGCCTCATTGGGACATTTTAGAGGCTATTAGATAGGCATATGGATGATAGTATAAGTGAGGGGTGGAGGTTAGATAGACCTTTGGTTTGGGGTAAACGTTCGGCACAACATTGTGGGCCAAAGGGCCTCTACTGTGCTGTACCGTTCTATGTTCTATGTTCTTCACGATGAGGATACTCTTCATTCTGTTGTTGGGCACTGCAACCATCTTAAATTAGAAAAACTTTGACCAGATTCAGTAACTCAAAACTGGGCATCCATAAGACATCCTGGGCTATCAGCAGCAAAAGAATCGTACTTAAATATAATCTTCACCCTCATAGCCCAGCATATCCCCCAGTCTACCATTAACATTAAGCAAGGGGATCAACCCTGGTTCAATGATGAGTGCAGAAAGGCATGTCAGGGGAAGCACCAAGCTTACCTGAAAATGAGGCATCAACACGCGACTTCTTTCAACCTAAACAATGAAAAGTGCATGCAATACCACAGATTCCACACCACAGATCTGATTCAAGCTCTTTAGCCCTGTCACATCAGTTGTGGATGCTGGTGGGCAGTTAAACAACTAACAACAGGAGGAGATGACTCCACAAATATTCTCATTCTCAATGTTGGGGGATCTAAAATATCAGGGCTAAAGGCCAGGTCAAAATATTTGCATTTGTCTTCTACTAGAAATATGTGATGGATGACATATCTCAGCTCCTACAGAGGTCCCCAGCATTACAGATGCTATTCTTCAGCCAATTCAATTAGCATCATGTTCTACCAAAAATGGCTGAAGGCACCGAATACTGCAAAGGTTATACACCTTGACAACATTCTAACAATCGTCCTGAACACTTGTGTCCCAGAATTTACCTTGTTGCTTGCTATGCTGTTCTGGTATAGTTAAAATGCTGGCTTCTTCCTGACAGTTTGGAAAATCTCCCAGTTACATCCAGTACACAAAAAGCAGGACAAATCCAGCCAAGCCATTTACCATCCCATCAGTCTACTCTCAATCATCAGGAAAGTGGAAGAGTCATCAATAGAACTATCAAGCAGCAGTTGCTCAATATTGAGTTCAATAATGACCGAGATCAGTGAGTGGCGAAAACAGTCTCTTTATTGAGCATCTGCAGTGGCACAGTTCAAGCCGGAAATGGAATTCAAAGTACAGTTTTACAGCAGCCTCTTTTATACACTGTTTTTACATGCATTAAAATTTTAGCATTATGGTGTCACATAGTTGTGTCTATTCTACACAAGTTTGTGCGACATGTGTCCTAGGGAAGCAGGAAATGGTTTAAGCACTTGCTAAATGTTGGCTGTTACTCCTGATGGGATTAGAATGTCTGTCCGGTCTGAGCTTGCATAATTAAGAGGTGTTAGTCTGTTGTCTTTAAGGTTAGTAATGTTAGTGAAAATACTAGACCTATGTGATCTAAATAAGTGACAAATTATATGTGTACTAAATAAAAGTATAGAGGATATTAAGCTGATCTCCCTCAGCTGGGTCGTGAGATTTCATTCACTATTGCCCGTTTTAATAGTTCTTACATATTCACTCATGCAGTTTCATGGAAGTGCAGCTTTGCTAATAAGTTTCTTAAAGGGGGTAGCAGACTTATTTATTATGTATCTAAAAAGTACATACTAGTGGAGAAAACTGTTTGATGTTTTGAAATCTATTCAGGTTCCAAGAGATTGTTGCTAAGGGCTAGTTATTATTATAATCTTTCCACAGTTTCTAGTGAGTTATGGAGACACAATGGTGAGAATGTCGTTGTTCTAAGTAGGTTATGGTATTAACACTTATTCGGGGAAGCCTTTGATACAGAAACATGCTTGCAGCATGGGGTCAATAAGAATTGAAAGGTGTGTTTAGTTAATTTAGTTTAAGTTAGTAATTAGGTAATGTAGTTTAACGTGGTTTTATGAATGAGTGAATGGAAATGCGGTATAGTAAACATGGTGCGCTTGTGAGTGAATTAGTAAAGATTTATGAATGCATGAATGGAAATGTGATTTCGCTTGTGAGTGAGTTGGTAAAGAGAATCATAACATAATATCCCATAATATTATTCTTCTCAGTGGCTTTCAGTTTGTCTTTCACTAGGGCCACTCAACTCCTGACCTTAATAGAGTATTGGGCCACATATAGACAAAACAGCTGAACTCCAGAAGTAAGACGAGAGTGAATCCCTGTAGGCTTTTATTCTCACTTTCCACGATATGTCAAGTTTACTTTGATTATCAATAACCTACGGCTATTCTATCAATGGAAATATCCAATTTTCTTTATAAAAGAAAAGTACATGCCACAAAAAACTACAAAATATTATCCATTCAATACCTATATTCACAAGTGAACTTCATTACATAGACTTGTCTGAGATCAGCCTGCTCCTTCTCAAGTTCCAGCCATTGATCAGTCGACTCTTCTGTCCCAAGCTAGTTAATTGTGTGGTGAGGCATGGGGTTTTTTATTCTCTTTTTCATAAAAAAGAAACTGTGTGTTCAAAGTTTTGACACTGTCCAGTCTCCAGAAAATGATCATTTTTACCACTAGCGAACATCACAAATGGTCATGTTTTCCACATCGGTTTGATCTATTAGCTCATTAGAACTTGCTTGCATTTTCTTGGAAAGTTCACCATTTTTACATCATCAAATCAATGTACGATATTTACACAGAACAATTCTACCACAATCACAAATTCAACTGATAAGACATCTGCTTCACTGTGTTTGTTTTAAAACAAAATTTTGGCTTTTCTAGAGTTGCTGAGACAGTTTAATCCATTACTGTTGAGTTACAATACTTAATGTAAACAAACATATTGCTTCAGCAAAACACAAAAGCACTTCAAAACTAGTGACCTTTCTAATTATTAGGTCATCACCAGGCTTCATATGAGTTCTCCTTCTCATTTCATTTAGCCTCATTTCAGCTAATACAGCAAATTTTAGGTTTGTATCTGCAGCCCTTGATATCAGAGCTAAAGTTGATTGAGTGTGCCATCAGGGAGCCCCAGCAAAACTGAAGTCAATGGGAACTGGGGGAGGTCCTCCACTGGTTAGAGTCAAAACTGGCACAAACGAAGAGTTCTGTTGTTTGGTGGACAACTATCACAGTCCAAAGAAATAAAACGTATTGCCTTGTCTTGTCATTGCTAAACTGTAGTAATTTATATGATTTCTAGCCATTCCCTCCTCTCCACATTATTAGTTTGAAGTCTTATTAACAGCCCTCATTATGATTTCCAGGATAAATTTTTAATCCCAGCCTGGTACAGGCCCAATATAGTTTCCTGCTTCCCCAGTTCTAGTGTCAGTCTCTCATGAAGTGGATCCCCTCTGACCCAAATAAATCCTTTAGCCACATCTCAAATTTCATTTCACATCATTAGCGGTATTTTGCTTCTATGTTAATCCTCCTAATCTGTTAGTCATTGTGCCAATTTTTCCACAGCTTGAGTAATAATAAGTAAGGTATTATTCAACAGGCAACATGTCATTCGGCCTCTGACCACAATATACTATCCAGAAAGAGGTGAACAACCAGAAACAGACCAATTAGAGATAAAAACTTTCTGTCTTCCTCCTGAAACTTGTCCAGGAACTGTTCTGATCCTAATTAAAGCTACTAGGCACCTAACTCTTGTATGAAATGACTTCCAGTCCAGATAAGAAAAAAGCCCAAGCCTCCATCCTTGATGGAATTCAGTAAATCAGCAATCAGAGCGTGATGTAATTTTTCACAGTTCAGTTGTTCTCTGGAAATAAAGGGCGTCCTAATATCCAACCTAGATTTACCCTGTTTGCTTGTAAGAGTGCCCAAGGCACTCTCTTAACTATATAGTTGAAACAAGTTGTCTGAGCAGATATTATCTAATTCTTATGTCATCTCATAAACATTGATTAAATCACCCTGAATCTACGCTTCTTTAAAATGAGTTCTTCAAACCTACCTGATTAACTTGGCTGTTTTAGACATGAAATAAATCTTGCAAGCTTTAGAGTCTAGAATAACCAGATATTTTTCTTTCATTTTGGCCTTACTTATTTTTTCACGCCGAATGGTATTTGGACATTCAGCAATTGACCTGAATACAGGCATAACACTGCACTTTTAAAATGAATTGTCATTTACCATTCGCTGAGTGTGTCAATGTGAAGAGAAGACTCCGGACAGGAAACCATCAGAGTACAATCTACAAGTGAAGAAAGGTTAACTGACAGGCACACTAAAATAATATCACTAAGAATGCAGACTGCAAAGTCATAAATACTTGAAACAGACTGCGGTAAAGTAATGACTTAACACACTTGGGAATGCTTATTTTATATTGCAGCATACAAACAGGCTTTTTACTTAATTATTCAAGTGCTTGGGAAGCAATGATCATGTAACCAGGATATATATCAATAAGGTCACTATGTATAAACCAGGGGAATGGGTCTGTGAAAATTATAAACACATTGTCCTCTGTTTTTGGTTGATTCTCATGATTTCATCAGTGTGTAAACCGACTAAAATCTGCCAAGCCTACAAACAAAATGTAGAGTTATAAACACAAGTTACTCAACTGATGTTTAATGCTTGTTTAAAAAATGTTCTGCACTGAAGACAATGCATTCACAAAACTGGCTATGCTGCCAGGTTGACATGATGATCACAGTAACTTTGCACTTATTTTGCAAGTTTGAGCAGGGTCTTTGGATTGAGTTATTTTTTAGGCATGCTGACACAAATTCTTGCATTTTTTAAGTTTCTATGGATCAAGCAGAATATAATTTATTTTTTAAAAATGATGACTGCAAGGATAGATGAGAAAGTGGTTAAATATTGCTACAGGATCTTGGACTTTATAAACAGATGCATAGAATACAAAAACAAGGAAGTTATGATAAACCTCTAGAAACTTCTGCTTCAAGATCAGCTGAAATATTGTGACCAATTCTCGATAAAACCCTTTAGAAGGACTTTAGAGGGCGTGCAGAAAAGATTTACAAAAAAGCAATGAGAGATCTTTTTCAAAGATCCTGTATACCTTTTTAACTGCTCTCCGAAACTATCCTGCCACAGTCAACAATTTGGCATATATACACCAGCAGTCTCCTTGTGCTCCAGCACCCACGTTAGTATTGTATGTTTTATTATATAGTGCCTCTTCTCATTCCACCTACAAAAACGGATCATTTCATGCATTAAATTGCATCTGCCACATGTCTGCCCATTTCACCAGTCTGTCAATGCCCTCTTAAAGGCTATCACCTTCCTCCTCAAAATGCTTCCAAGTCTTTTGTTATCTGGAAGTTTTGAAATTGTGCTTTGCACATCCAAGCCTAGGTCAGTAATACAGGTCAAGAATATCAGCAGTCTAACTTACCTTCCCAAAAAGACAAAGAATTCATCACTACTTTCTATTTTGCACCACTTAGCCAACTTTCTATCCATGATGTTACTAGCATTTTTATTCCATAGATTCAGCTTTGGTGATAAGCCTCCTTCATGGCACTTCATCAAATGACTTTTGGAAGTCCATGTGCATCACATCAACTGCATTACCCTTATCAATCCTTTCTGTTAATTCATTTTGAAAACTGAAACAGCGTGGTTAAACATGATTAGCTTTGAACAAATCCATGATGGCTTTCCTTAATTAATCCATATTTGGCCGAGTATATGCAAATCTTGTCCTAGATTATCACCACCAAGATTAAACCCCTGGGCCTATAATTGCTCTGTTTGTCCTTATTTTGAACAAGGTTTCAACATTTGCAATTCTCCATGTTTCAGGAATCACCCGTACATAAGAAAGTTTGAAAGACTATGTTCAGCATCTCCATCATTTCTGCCCTCAGTATCCACGGAATCATCCCAATTGGTCCTAGAGAAATTAACTTTAAATTCAGACAGCCTTTCTATTCCTGAAGAAGGGCCTAGGCCTGAAACGTCAGCTTTCCTGCTCCTCTGGTGCTGCTTGGCCTGCTGTTTTCATCCAGGTCTACACCTTGTTATCTCAGCTTTTCTATTCACTTGTTTCTATCAGTTTAATCCATTGTTTATATCAGTTTTTAGCCTACCTGATAATGTCTCTTCCCTCAAGACAGATGCAAAGTGCTTACTTAATTATCAGCAATGTCCTCTCCCTATATATGCAAATCTATTTTTGATCCACAATTGCCATCACTCTGTTTATCCTTTTTTACTAATTTCATACCAATAAAAGTATATGGACTCCTTCTTAGGTTAGCTGCCAGTCTCTTCTCCTTCTCCTTTGTTGATTCTCTTATTTCTTTATTGCTTCCCCTCTGAACTTTTCATATTTAAGTTTGTTCACACTTGCACTATCAACCTCATATCTCTAATATGCACACTTTTCCTGCTTCATCTTTCATTATTCAGGGATGTCCTACTATGTTGGTCTCACCTGTCCTCCTTGTATGAAGGTAACTCAACTATACCTCGTATATCTCATCCTTGACCTCTTTGGGCTATCATCTCTCTCCAGCACTGTGATATTCCCCTCAATTAACATGGTTGCTTTTCCTTCCTTTCTTTTCCCATCTTTCCTGAACAACTTTCATGCAGGAGAATTCTGAACTCAGTCCTGTTTTTTTTTTTTTGTGTCACCTCTATCACACCACCAAACTTATTCATCTCAATCTGTGTATTTATTTCCAACCACATTAAATCTCATTTAGACTTTAATCACTCTTATTCTAAATTCAGTTAAAACCTTACAATTCCTTACTGTAGTACTACCAGTGTCTTCCAATGGTCTTCGAACTTGTTTTCATCTCTTATGTTAGTTGTGGCTCTTGTTGTCCTGTCAAGTTTATATACATTCTCACAACGGCTCTTGCAAATCACTGGCCATGGCATTAGAGCTGGACAGGTCCCATCTTCCCAAAAGCAAGCTAGATGATACACTGGCTCAGTGGTTAGCACTGCTGCCTCACAGCACCAGGGACCCAGGTTCAATGCCACCCTCAAATGACTCTGTGGAACTAGCACATTTTCCCTATGTTTGTGGGATTTACGTTGGGTGCACTGGTTTCCTCCTACAGTCCAAAGATGTGCAGGTTAGGTGAATTGGCCATGCTAATTTGCCCATAGTGTCTACGGTCATGTAGGTTAGGTGGATTAGCCATGGGAAATGCAGATTTACAGGGATAAGGTAGAGGAAGTGAGTCTATGTGAAATGTTCTTCAGAGGATCGGTGTGGACTTGATGGGTCAAATGGCCTGCTTCCACACTGTGGGGATTCTATGAATATCCTAGGAATTGAAGCATTCATCCCACTGACCATTTCTCAAGCCATGCATTCATTTTCTCTATCCTTCTGTCTTTGCATTCACTGGCACTTGGCACTAGGAGTGTGCTGGAATGAACTTCTGCAATTCTGCTTGTTGGTTTCTTTCCTAGTTCCCTAAGAATTGCCTGCAGGCCGCTGTCACTTTTACCACATCTCTTTTCAGCAGTGATATGGACCATAACCTCCAGCTTTTGAGTCTCATTCCTTAAAGTGCTCTGTGATCGCTTAATGACATCCTTCAGATCGATGTCAAAGTGGAACATGTAATCAGAGGATAAACATCTGTACCTTCAGAGAGTCCTCTCTGCCTAATTTTGAGATAATCCTTCATTAGCTTTACAAGTCTTCCCCAGCCCCTATGCAGTTGAGCCAGACATGTTCCCAAGCTGACCCATCATTCTCAGCAGTGCCAACTGGAAAATAAGATGCACACGGGAGGCACCTGAAGTAACTGTCTGCCCCTTCTTGACTGCCTTGTGTTTATTCATAAACAAAAACAGAAATTGCTGGAAAAGCTCAGTAGATCTGGCAGCAATTGTGGATAGAAATCAAAGTTAATATTTCGGGTCCAGTGACCACTCGAAGGGATTTCCGTTTCTTCTTGAATTAATTTTACAAATGAGGGTAAGAGTGAGGAGTGGGAGGGAGGACCAGTCAGAGACAGTCGTCAGTTCCTAAAACAGTGAGAGAGAGAAGGACCCAGAAATAGTCACCAAGATGTAAAAGCATGAGAAATAGAAGGACAAGACACCAGGAAAACAACAACGCAAGGAGAAGAGAAAATATTAAGTTGATTAGTTGTTGATCAGTTGCAGTTAAAGACTGTGTTTCAGCTCCAGTACTTTTGAAAATTATAAATTTCTAAACTAGCTCAGGAAAGTAAAGAATTTATAGATACAGGAAAGAGAGCTAAATTAAGTAAAGTCAAAGAATTTCTAACTTCTACTCATCACTAGTTTTTAGTTAATCGTACAAGGTTAAAGTGAATCAAAATAATTCAAGTGACAGTAAGTAAAGTAATATAAAAGTATGTGACATCTGGCAGAACAGCTTGGCCAAGTGGAGTATCCATCCTGTATCATTTGGGAAGTGAGGGATACTTCTTGTGAGCTAGAAGAGCTCACACACAGGAAGTTACATTGGCTGCACAAGCTTGAGCTCTGAGTCTCAGGACTCGGGCAGTGGTTACGGTCATTGAAGTGCATCCATGTGGCAGAGAGCTACATGGATAGTACATTCAGACAGATGGTCACAACACAAGTTAGGGATAAGCAAGCAGTTAAGGAATGTGTGAACACTAGGCCGTCTAAGAGAAACAGAGACATATTGTAGGAATCCCCAAAGGACTCACTAACTGGCTTCCCAACTTGACCTTCCAGCCTCTTACATATCAATCCTGTGCAATGGCTTCAATTTTCCCAACTTTGAATTGAAGGACGTTTTTTGAATATCTATTGCTGGATGTTTGATAAACTTATAGACAGTGGATGTGTGGGGAAGTGTTAGTAAAGTGGAGCTGAATGTTGTCAATAAATATGAAGAAGTTGACATATGTTTGATTAATATGATCAAGGCAAAGGCACTTTAGATGAGAAAAAAAAGTATTAAGAATTAATCCTGCAGGATACCAAGGATAACTGTTTTAATTGAGGATGGAAGTGATTAATGGCAATTCTCTGGCTATATTTAAATAGTTAAGAATGGAAGCAAGTAGGTGTTGTTCTACCCAACTAACATTTGTGCTATTTGATAGCAACGTTCAGTGAACAGTGTGCAGAAACAGCATTGGAAATCAGAAGGTAATAAATGTCATCTTTAAGGAGTAATTTGAATAAAAATCACATGCCTAATGAAACTGTCATAAATTCTGTTCAAAAGAATGAATCAACAACTGACAACTAAGTCAAAAGATCTCCCACTGTCAGCAAATTCTACCTCATGCATATTGTGGGGAAATCAATAAAAACTGAAATGCGTGGAGCCAAGAAGGATGTAAATACTATTCAATCAGTGCATGATTGGGGTGTTTAGCTTATGTTTTTGGGATGCTGAATGCCCTTTGGAAATTATGCCAGATGCCATTTCAGGGAGTCCATCACCCCATGCCAGTTGGTCCCTATCAGAAATGTGCAGTGTAGGGATATCATGCCATCAATTAGCATTTCCTGCTAATTTGGCAGTAACTGGGCCATTCCAGAATTCAAAGCTTCAACTAATTCCCTTTATTAAATCAGTGCAACTGAACACATATTCAGGAATGAGAAGGACTCTAACAGGTGCTACTTAAGTATATCATTGTCATATTCCTTTGTTGGTTTCCTTAAAACAGAATTATTGCTCTCATACTTGATTGGTAAGTAACATGGTTCAATTTACTTGGAAATCTCAAAGACATTTACATGCAACAATGTACACATCCTTAGTCTAACATCTACCTCCTGAAGTCTTCATATCCTCTGGTCATGTGGTTTCATCCTACTCCTTGGCTGATTCACATACTCAGCTCTTAAAGTAAATAGTCACCAATTATCTTTGGGTTAATTATTGATTCTTAGAAGTTGCCGACATCTTCAGGGAGTGAAATAAAGTTCCTGAAGAACTTTTCTTGATTTGAAGCCTTTGCTCAAAATTTATTCTCAGCCATGCATGCAGTAATAAGAGTTGCCCTTTGAATATTTCATATCTAGGAGAAAGAGCAGAGACCATGTAAAACAAGATGTGCTAATGGATGAGTGAGTAATTGGGTTCATCAAAGAGTTCTGAGTAGAAAGCCACATCAGCACAAAATGCTCAAGGATTTGCCCAACATGTACCTCAGTGAAGAATAGTGTATTAGGTATTATTATTTCAGTCCTCAGAATGGGTGAAGATAGCATTGCCAGAAACTGTGAGGATGATTGAGGCCATGAAAATGTCTGGGTTAGACTCCTTCCAGTCTAAAACTGGAGATTTTTGCAACATCTGTCACTTTGCCGCCCACTGCTATTTATGCATAACCACTGATGCTCACTGTTCAACAAGAGCTAGCTAGATTTTGTTCTCTCTTGCAGGTGGAGTGTACATTGAGCCTTTCACAAGTTGCAGGCTTTCAATACTAGCGGGTGCTATTGACTTCAGACACGTGACTTTAAGGGTCCTGGATGTCAGCTCTGGGCCACAATGTAAGGAGATCCCATCCCCTTAATATCGACATTGTTTGCAACCAGACTCAATGAATCATGCAGAGCCTGGTAAGCTGTTAATAGTCATGATGCCTTCATTCTATAACATGCTGTTATGCCATCTGCATTTTAACCATCAAAGGAGCAAATGAGTGACAAGGGAAATCTGTTGACTGGGAACGTGACTGGACCCAATGCAAAACTCACCTGGACATGGCTGTATAGATATGACAAAAGTCCTTAAACCCAACAAATGCAGTACAACAGACCACAGGCATTTTGGAACAACAGTTCGACTGCCTGTCCTACTCTGTCGGAGTCCTTCAGTATTCAAAAGATTCATTGTGGTCTGCTATATACCACAGAATTATTGTTTCCATAAGGGTATAGGTCTTTACAACATCTACTCAGTGAACATTTGAGGACCAGGAAAAAGAGGAAGGGAGGAGGTCACCCCAATACTCTTGCTGCCTGTGCTGTTCATAAACAACTCATCTGATTGTGATGCCAGCCATTTCACCATTCACCAGCTGTTCTACACCTTATCTTCTCTCCTTTACAGACCGCACAACGTCCTCCGGAGCACAATGCAATAATAAAGGCCACCACATATGCCATAATGCATACACCAAAAAACTAACCACCCCATGCATTCTTTTATGCCATTCCTTTATTTGCCTTTACCTGTTCTAAAGATCCTGAGCAGCATTATGTTAATGGCTCCAGTACGGATGATGACCTTGAACAGTTCTGAGCCCAGGTGGCCTGCCTTTGAACCTTATTGTCTCGGTATTGGCAGTAGTATTCTTGGTTAAGATAATAGAAAGATGCTGCTGGAAATCTGAAATTAAAACAGAGGATCCTGGAAGTACTTAACAATATAGGTAGCTCTGTGGAGAGAGAGATATAAAGATAATGTTTTTGGTTGGTGGCTTTTCAGAGCAGTTTCTGCAGGTTGGCTGATCAGCAATAGCAGAGACATTGGTGGCATAGCAGTGATGGGAGGATGAATGCTGTCTCCTCAAATTGGGAGAACAGAATTGTGCTCTATTGAACCATTGCCACTCACCTGGAGCAGTGTATCAAACATCCTAGTAATTTGTTAGAAGATAGATTATTGGACTGCTGTAAGACCCTGAACACATTTTGAATGCAACTACTTGCATCCATGATGGCAGCAATCTGTGGTTGATTGAATGCAGCAATTGGATGACTTCTGCTTGCCTTGCAACAAAAGGTGAGGCTTTTTCCATTAGAAACTGTACCATGATTAGGTTTACAAGTATGCTAATGTAGTAGACCACTATTTCATGTGTGATAACAAGGTGTGGAGCTGGATGAACACAGCAGGCCAAGCAGCATCATAGGAGCAGGAAAGCTTGACGTTTCAGGCCTAGACCC
>JAHRHZ010000013.1:7347492-7465520 GCA_024137785.1 Ginglymostoma cirratum
CAGCATCTGCAGTACCTATTATCTCTGATACTATTTCACGTGTAATTGGTTAAGTTCCATGCTCCACACAAAGTCTGGGCAAATTTAAAGCCAGAACCCTCTATGCTCCTTGGCACTGCCTCCAGATTTTATGGTAGGCATGCCAATGCTCCTATATTTAATTATATGTACCCATCTACCTTCTTCAGCAAACTGCCACATCAAAGTATTAATCTGCATCCGCTCCAACAGAAGTCGTATGTGACTTACAGAGTGCCCTGGCATCTCCACTACGTAAGTACCCTACTCTGACTTGTGGTGGTTTGCCGTACACACGCCTTACCTCCATGCCATACTTTAAATTACGAGGCAGAGGGTGCTGACTGCCAATCAGAGTTTTCCAGCTCTTTTGCACTCATTGGAGTGATGGCAGTTCCTGCTGGTAATAAATCCATTCAATACCTCAGACTGAGGAGGGCCCCATGCATAGGTAATTGATACTGACAAGGTTTCATCTTGAAGAAATACAGCAAACAAACCTTGGCATTCTTGCTTACAGACTGCCAGAGGCTGCCCTCTTTCTAAACCACTCAGTGCCTGATCAAGGGGCATGGTATCAGGAAGAATGGAGCCATTCTGAGTGCCACAGCCCTGCTCTTGCAGCTAACTGCTTTACCCACTCTCCCCCATGACTTGTAGATCATGACATTCATTCTGCCTTCAGGTATCTGTGGCCTGGAAATTAGTAACCTTAAGTGTCTACAGTACCAGCAGCAACTACATCCTTCCCAGTGGCATTGCTGTTCCATAGAGTTGCCAACTGCTAATTGGCCGGCAGCTCTCAGGAGCTGTCCCCACTTCTCTGATCACAGCGTAAGCCTGGATGGCCCTAATTCAGTTACCTTTTCCTTCAAAAAGGAACACCAAGCTTTCAGTTAATGAGCAGGATTCCTATCCATGTAAAGCACCACCCCCCTCCACCCCACATTCAACGCAGCTGTTGCTACTTTCAGAACTATTTTTGAGTTTATCCTTTTGCCCTTTTTATCATTCCACAATAATCTAATATCCGATTTTATATTGGTAGATTGTGTGCCAATGTCCCAGTGAAAGGAATAACGTTTTGAATGCTATGAGGCTTGAGCTAGCAGGTAAATTAGGGTAAAAGATATTTACAGTGACAAAGAATACAATTTTTTTCTCAAGTTATAAAGTTATGGAAAGCCCCTGAAGTTTCGTGAGGATTCTGGTAGATTGTCATATAATTCATCTTAGTCCCTGCCTCAATAAATACAGAAATGCTAGAAAAATACTCTGCAGATCTGACAGCATCTGTGGGAAGAGAATGGACTTAATAAGAAAAATGTTCAACAAAACTTGGAAGTTTCAATTATAACACATATAAACACATAAAGGGGACAGGGAGGAATGAACAATGAACAATGAATGAACAAATAGCAAGGTTTTTAGTAGAGAAACAGACAGGAGACATCAAATAGTATAAGCAATGGCCATGCAAAGCAAAATAAAGATTGATAATGAAACAAGAAACAAATGATTTGTGTAGAAAAGCAAAATAACGTAATAGTAGAATCATTCCCAGCTATTCGAAAACATGGAAGCAGTGATAATTAGTCATTTCTTCCTGGTTTGAACAATAATTTCTTGTCATATTGTTGCCTAGATCCTAGTAATGGAATGATGTCACAACATCCAATATAAAGGTATGAAACCTTTATAAAAAGTATAAACTGTCAATTGCAGCTGTAGCAGTGTGCATGCATTGCAGTCAGCTATGTGTCATGTTACAGCCATGTAATGTGGATGTGACATCAGTAAGCATGGAAACCAGACCATATGTAAATCTTAAGATCTTATAACAGTGTAAATAGTTACTGTTGTTAATAAACTTAAAACATCCGTCTCAATATGAATCCAGTCTTCATCATACATATTATATAGACTAGTCTGTAGGAAAGCACTCAGAGCATTTCATATTGGCATTAGTGTTTGACCCAAGAAACTGCATCATTTATACACATTAGCCTGTCCATTGGGAAGACCATAGAGTAGCCAAAGACCTTCACTGCATCAGAGAGAAGCTGTGCAGTAAACACACTGAAGCTGTCATCCACTGAAAGAAAATCTAAATATTTTCTTAACCATGCACTCAAATCTTATGCATGTAAAATTCATTTCTCCACAATTCTAACCACAATGCAAAATCTGAGGTTGTTGACTTGCTTGCTGGGCTGGCTTGTTCTCGTTCAGACATTTCATCAGCATGCGAGGTGACATCATCAGTGGACCCTCCGATGTTATTCTACTCCGCTTAGAATTTATACTGGCTGGTCCATTATGGTGAGTAGTATCATAAGTTTCTGGATGTTAAAGTTGAGCATATGATCAACGGGGAGTCCCAAACCTCAGTACACAGAAAAGCAATCCACACTGACCAAATCCTCAACTTCCACAGCAACCACCCTAATGTCCACAAACAAAGCTGCATTAGGACACGATTTAAATGGGCCAGGACACTGCAACACTCTGGAACTACACAGGAAAGAGGAAGAGCACCTATACAAAATCCTTGCTATAAATGGATATCCCCGCAAATTCATCCGCAGGTGCCTACTAAACAGCCAACAACAGGAGGACACAGTATGCCCTAACACACTGGCCACACTGCCCTACATCAAGAACATATTGGAACTGACAGAAAGAATCCAAAGACCACAGCCAGTCTATGACAAACACCTGCAAGGATTAAAGATCCCATTCTCACAATATGCAGAACAAATGTGGTTTACAAAATACCATGCAATGACTGCTACAAACATTACATCAGAAAGACTGGAAGGAAACTAGCCATCAGGATACATGAGCATCAGCTAGCAGCAAAACAGCACAACGAACTCTCCTGAATATCGATACACTCAGACAACGAAGGCCATCAGTTTAACTGGGACAACATAACCATAGTAGCCCAAGCCAAACATAGACACACACGGGAATTCCTAGAGGCATGGTTCTCCACCCGTAATGCAATCAACAAACATATAGAATTGGACCCATACACAAACCCACACAAACCGGAAATGACACCACTCACCATAACGGACCAGATGGTATAAATTCCAAGTGGAGTAGAATAATATCACTTCATCAGAATCTCCACTGATGATGTCACCTAGCATGGTGATGAAAGGTCTGAACGAGAACAAGCCAGCTCGGCAAGCAAGTTAACAACCTCACCCACAGCCCGAGCTACAGAGCTTTTCCAAAACTTTAAATGCAAAAGCTGCCATGCTATCATCTGGTGACAGCAATAGTCTGAAACAAATTCTCCTTTTTGTAAATACAGGCTCTGTGATCTGTGTGCAAAGGCTATGTAGTTGCTGGTGATATTTTCCTTCTCCAACAAAACTTCTTATTTTCCCTCCGGGTAAACCTCATAGACCTTTGCTCAGCATCCTCAGTGCTTCCCTCATAGTTCCTTTATAGTCTAACCGTAGTTTCTCTCACCACTCTGGAAGGAGAGGGTGTTGGTGTCATTTAGCTATAGTTAATAAGTGATGTGTGTTGGATGGACTGCTGCCTGTAGGTTCTGTGATGAGCTGGCATCTGTTAAATGTACCCATCCTGTAAAGACATAAAATGGACAAATATCACAGCAAGTCCAGAATTAACACTTAAGGTTCACTCATCTGCCTAGATCAACATTTACGTCTGCCAAGGAATTGATGCAATTAATACCAATTGCTTAGACAGGACTTGTTCATTCGGTTCACCAATGAAGCCCCTCCTTCTAACTGGTCAGTTTTAGTCTTCATTCATGGGATGTGGGCAAGGTCAGCTAGGCCAGCTTTTATGGCCCTTGTGAAGGTGGTGATGAGCTACCTTCTTAAATACCCTGTCAGTAATAAAACTTCTTCTGGCAGAGAAGTCCTGCCTTTATTGTATGGCTGACTTCCATTGCAGGAACATACAAAGTTTGAATTTCTACCTGCAGTGCAAGGACTGTATTAGCAATAGCAAAACCATCTCCCACCAAGCAAGTTGCAGTGAAGTTTTCATACGTTATCTGTCTAAGAACTTGCATGGTGAGCAGCTAATTTATGGGTTGGGCTGTAGTGTGTATGAGATTCGTTGGGCTTGCATTAGGTAATGTTAATGAATGTGTTAAGTTGTGTGATAGTATATAGTTGCCAATGGACTTGGAAACAACTTTTTATATGCACAAAGTTTCACACGTTTCCCCCCTCCTAGTGAGGTCATGAAATATGTTTTGGCTTGTGTCTATGGTTTTTGGAGAACGTTACTGCAGTTCAGCGACTTCTCATCAGGCTCTTTGTGCAAGCATTTTCAGTGGTATTCCCCTGCAGTGGGGAAATGGCAACCTTCCTTCACTCCACATCCTGAAGCGACTGCACTATTATTTTACCATCAAAGCAGTTGCCTTGGTACAATTAGCTTTTGTGACTGGCATCAGAACAGATTGCATTGGAGCCTTCCCATTTGGCACTCTTACTTTACAAAGTGGGCTACTGACAGAAAGAACTTCTCAAAGACTTTAAGATATTTGGTTGTGTTTTTGCATGCTTTGCAATTTTCAACATTGCAGAGGCTTCAAGCTTTCCAAAAACCCAAAGTTAACTAGGTGCTATTAAGGTCCGACTTTGCATGATTGCTTCCTGTGTTATTTCCCCAAGAGGAGACCTCAGCACCTGCCATTGAGCATCCTCAAGATTACAGTTAACTTGAGAAGCCCAGAGAAGCACCCTTTTGTGCAGCACTATTTTAGTAAACTGTCCACACATACCATTCACTCCCATGACCCCCAGAAACAGCAGTCCTAAAACCTCTCTCTAAGAACCTAGTTTCTTGTGTACAATCGTTCTTTACTTTCCAATAATATATACAGATTAGAAATTAAATCATCTCCATTTTTAGTGCCAATGGGAGCTGAAATAAAGAGAATAAGAGTGCCCTTAACTGAGTGAAATATTAAACATCAAAGTCCCAATAGATTGATATTATGGCCTGTTAATTCAATGCCTAAGTGGTGAAGACTGTAGTTAATTTCCTTCCTTTCTTATTAAGGTGCTTTCTATCTTTCTCATTTTGTGTGTGCGTAAATGAATAAGATTCCATGGCACTATTTAATGAAAAACATGGTATTTTCATGGTGTCTTGGTGAACATTTCCTCAACAAAATCATGCAACAGATAAATTGTTTATCTACCTTATTGTCTTTTTAGAAGACAAAATGAGGCTAGCATGCTTGCCTTCGAAACAACTAATATAGAATTTCAAAATAATGAAGTTAAATGCAAAGGGCTGTTTTCTGAGGCTTTTTTTATTTGTTCACTGAATGTGAGGATCACTGACTAGGCCAGTATCTGTTTCTTGACCCTAATTACTCTTGAAAAGGTGGGGCTGAGCTGCCTTTCTGAACCATTGTAGTCCTTAGCATGCAGGGATGAGGTTCTAGTAATTAGGACTAGTCATAGTGAAGAAACAGCAATATAGTTCCAAGTCAAAATGGTTTGTGACTTGAGGGGGGGATCTTGCAGTTGAGGTGTTCCAATCTGTTGACTGACCTTATTCTTCTAAGTAGCAGATTTTTGAAAAGTGCTGTCAAAGGAGTCTGTGATGTTGGGGATCTCAGGAAATGGATGAGCTAAATTTTTCTCTTGGCACTTCTAGCTGAAGTTTAAATGCTTCAGGTTTATGTTTGCACTGACTTGTTATGCTTCCCCATCTATTGAGAATGGGGATGTTTGAGGAGATTTGTGCTCTGCTTTATTGTTTAATTGTCCAGCCCTATTCATGAATGAATAGGTCAGGACTACAGAACCTAGATCTGGCTGTGCGATTACAGTCCTCTTCGTATCCCAGGCTGTTTGTGCTGTTTGGTATGCAAGTAGTCCTGAGCAATATCTTTGGATTTTTTTTTAAGTATGCCTACTGCAAAGCTGACATGCCTCCTGAACCCTTCACTGCACCACATGTAGCTTGATGGCAATGGTGGAGTGAAGAATATGATTTTAAGATTGTGGGTGAATGCAATTAGGCTCCAATTGATGGCCCAGTGTGTTTTGGGTGCCAGGTTTTGAACTGCTAGTCCTGTTCTCAGTTAAATTTAATTTCACATAATAATAAATGCCAAACAGCAGAAGGAGGACATCCTTTAGTGTGAAGTCTTGTCATTGAATGGTTTCATCCCTACTTGTCAGACAATTCTCCCAACCTTGGCACAATTCACTTTATTTTAGTGAGGAAGTCTTTACAGGGTTGACTAGGTAAAATATGTCTTGTCATTTTTGATGCTCAGTTAGGCAAAGGTAGTCCATCATATTTTATTCTTATTTAACTTTTCGGTAGCAATTTTGTCCAGTTGTCTTGCTTGCTGTTTCAGAGCCGACTTCACAGTCACCCCACACTGCTGTGTGTCTGGAATCATGGACTTACCAGACCCGATAAAGGTGGTAGATTTTTTTGCTCTGGATTATATTAGTAAACTGGACGGATTTATATGACAACTGCTTCATGGTCACCATTACAGAGATGTATGTTTAAGACTGGATTTAGCAATTAATTTAAAGTAAATTCCTCAGCTACAGTGGTGGAATTTGAATTTTCATCTCCTGAGTAGTAATCTGGATTACTAATCCAGTAACCTGACTACAATGCTACTATTCCCTTGTATAATAAGGTGCTGTATAAATTAAGTGCTATCTCTGTTTATGATTGGTAACTTATCTCGTAAAAAGGTGTAATTCCCCTTTGTACCACATCACATAGCAAGTTGAAGACGTACACAAACTGTGTGCACAAACTGTGAAATTTCAGTTTCCACCACAAACGGTTCAAATAAGTGTTAATATAGAGAGAACATATCGCCCAGAATACCAGAAAATGTAAAGAACCTCCTCCCTTTCTTTATGTGTCTTCATTCTGTATGTTTTGTCAAAAGATTTTCATTTTTAATTAGCAATTTAATAAACTTTGATATGATCACCTAAAAGTCCAGAATTGTCTCAGAGTCAATGATGGGAGTTTAAACGTAAATGCAACATCTATAATGGATTATAAGCATCTTGGGTAAAATGTTGGGTTTTGCTTCCAACATGATACTTTATCTGATGTGGTAGTGCTTACGTTATTCCTCATTATGTAAGAAACTAGCTGCGGATATTGTGCCATTGAAAAATCCACCAGACATTTATTACAGTTAGGTATTATAAACATTACCTTCTCAGATATATTAGTGTTTGAGCTAACATTAAAATATTAGATGGCAACTGAGGAGCATATTTCTAGTAGCATTAATGCTTCAAGTGGTCCAAGGTAAGATGGAGTCTGTGATCTTTGTATCCTTAACTTACATTCTATCATTCAGTGATGATGTCATGAGCATGTCTCTTAACAGCCCACTCAGCTATTATGTGTCTTAAAGACATATTGGCATACTGACTATGTAATATAATACAACAGGGTAACAATCAGGAGAAAGGTAAAACACAGCATTGATTTCCTGTCGTCCTTTTTTCACCATCACACAGAATCAAGATCAAATATCTCATCTTTAAAGTTAAATTCTACAGAATCAACTTTGCCTTCATAAATGACAAAATTGATTATTGTTTAACATCTTGTGCAAAGCGATGAAAGGGTAAACAAAGGAATAATAACTTGCTTGTGGACAATGGGAAAAATCAGGCCATGTTTAACCGCAATAAAGTGATATTGCAATTTTACATCTTTACTTTATCCTTTATAATTAAATAATTCTAAGCACTAGTTCAAGTATTAAAATGACTGAGCAACAGCAAAAAGGAAAAGAGAAATGTTTACAAAAGTGAAATTACAGAAGATCTAAAGTGGTACAACTTGCATAAGATTATGTTTAATAATAGTCTGGAAATTACCAATATGACGTCAAGAAAAGCATGAATTGAAAAAGATATCTGTAAAGGGTTGTACTAAGTTATAAAGCTATGTGCCATTTGAATTCAGCATTTCTTTAGATGACTGATCTGAAAGAGCTTGTGAATTATTTTCCATCATAGTGTGTTGACTAACGTCTAATTATCCAATATGGAGTTGGCAAACTTCATTACTTTCTCATGAATGAAAGGTTTTTTTAATACAGAGGCAGTTGTCATAACAACCAAATGTGCAGATGATTAATCACCATGATGTTGGCAGAACCCTCAAGAAGCCCAACAGATATATTTAGATCAGATTTCATCCTTCTGGCGAGCTGCAATGCAGTGTTATCCCTTGCTTGTTTATAGTAGTCAATTGAACACTTTCCAATGTAACACTGAGTCATATAGCTCAAGGAAATATCAGGTTTGATCCTCAATTGAGGAGTTAGCAGGACTAAGCCAAAGAGATGGTACTGATGCAATAATTGGCCTTCATTCTTTTGAATAAGGCAGGAAAGAAATTCAAACATTTCTGTTTCTGTTCGTTATGATGGTCAGAATTTAATGCAGCTCACTGCAACAGGAAAGATGGCATTGAGGTCATACAATTAGGCAGAAATCATGAAATAGGCTGCCAATGGTACAAAAACCTTGGTAGTTAAGTTGGTAGCAAAATATTGATGCCAATGTTGAGAAGTCACCTGCATATGATGGGAAGGTAATTGTACTTGTTAATGAATATGTCAAGGCCATTTAAAGTCAAATCACCCCAAATTAGTTGTAGCTTCTGAACTACATAGGTCCCGCTGCTGCTGAAATCCACCCAGTGAAACCTGGTGACATTTAAAGGGCTCTGATGTATTGGTGTAACTTTGGATTTGACCTGCATCGATATTTAATCTATGCTTGATGCAAATCATCCAATCTGGGTTAGAATCCAAATCTCTGATCAGGATCAGAATCTCTATTTCTGATAAAGGTCAGAATCTCTACTTCTGATCCACATCAGAAGCCCCATCTCTGATCAGGTTTGAAATTCCTATCTCTGGTCTAGGTCCAAATTTCCATTTCTGATCCAAATCAGAATCCTATCTCTGATTTGGGTCAGAATCCCTGTCTCTGGTTCATGTCAAGAATCCCTATTTCAGATACAGTTCAGGACTCCTTTTTCTGATTCATGTAGGAATCGCTATTTCAGATCCAGGTTGGAATCTCTATTTCTGATCTAAGTCAAAATGCTTATTTCTGATCTGGGTTGGGATCCTTATTTCTGAATCAGATTGGAATCCCTATCTCTAGTCTGGGGTTCTCTGTACAGACTTTCTATGCTTTCTATATTGTCACTTGCACATGACCGCTAATATCAAGGTCACATCATGATATACGTTACCATCTCTTTATCACAGTCATTCTCATCACACTACCCAGAACTTTCTGAGTGGTCCCCAATGTGAGAAATCTAACCTTCAGAATGTCTGTGGCTATCAAGTTTGACTGGCATCTGTAACTACCTAACCTTACAGAACAAGTGCATACAACTGCCTACACTGCTGCTGTTGTGTGAAACGATTGAATCCGATATTCAAAACTTTGAAGTTCCCAAAGAGTTGACAATAGTGGTGGCTGGGACTTCGCCAAAAGTGTTGGAGAATACTTATTAAGTTGAGATGTCGAAGTTCCCACAACCTGTTGCCGTGTTGTGTTTTCTTACGCTTTGTGACATTCCATTGTGAAAAATAAAAGCACTTTTATCGGTGTGACCACAAATCCAAAGAAATGTGGTTTATTCATAGCTGCACTTTGAAATAGCTGACCAAATGCTCAGTTCAGTGGCAATGGCTGAGGACAACAAATGCTGGCTTTCCCTGCAAAGGTCACATCTCAAGAAAGATTTCAAAAATTTGGAAGCCATATCACACCTCTAAAACTACTGAACATTAAAAACATAATGACATCTCTTAAACGTGTACCACAATACTATCCTTCCCCGTGCCCTCTCCATGCTACCTATGTCTCATTTCATAGCTGTTGACCCAATATTCATTATGTACAGTCCTTAGCTTCCATGGAAAAATTAAAGAAAAATATTTCACATTCCTTCCAAAAAAAATTAAACATCACACTATCTAATAACATGCAAAATGTTCTCCCTTGTGGGAGAGACTGGAGCCAGATAACACAGTTTTACAGTAAAGGGTCTCCCATTTAGGACAGAGTTGAGGAAAATTTTACTTTCAGATGGTCTTGAGATTTTCCAGTGAACGGTGCAAGTGGGAAGTTTGAGAATTTTTAAGGCAGAGTTAGATTGATCTTGGCTAAAATGTGACTCAAAGTTCATTGGTTTAGGTGGAAGTGTAGAGGTGTTCCTCAATCAGATCAGCTATGATCTTATTGAATGATGGAGCAGGCTCAAGGGCTGAATGGCCTACTCACACTCCCAATTCATATGTTTGTATGTAAAAGTTTCCATCTAACATGTTGTCATTTGATACTTAGAAAAAAAATATTTCTGCCATATGGACAAACCTTGTAATTCTTGGAATCCCATTATTTTGTGTCAACAAACCAGACACTGACATCAAAGGCACAATTTGTTACTACAACCTCCTATATGAATGAAACTGTGTCAAAACCCATTAGTCTTTGAAATTCAGCCAGACATTCACAAAGTCCACAGCTATCCAAACAATAACATATTCCCTGCAATGGAAATGAAGTTGAGGCTCATTTCAGGCATAGTGCCTGTCAAATAATGGACAGTGCAGGGTTTATTTTTATAAGCCAAACCTGTGAATTCATTTGAATTACAGTTCATAACACGACAACACAGGTTAACAGGACATCTAGTAACATTTATCCATTGGAAAATACTGGAATGCATGAGAATATGCAGAATGTTGATCAATGAAAGAAACAAGTTACCTTTGCAGAACAGATCCCCGCATTAAAAATGCACTTATATTACAGCAGAGCGCCTAATAGTGATATTTGAAGGTGTGAAAATATTGTACACTTTCCTTTCAAAAAGTTCAAGACTCCTGAGCAGGCTTCCCATTTTTCTCATATATTTTCATACTTGAGATTTCAATGAACCTCCAAAACTCTGCCCCATCAGGAAAACATTGTATATGGGGAAATGTGATTTATGTCCCTCACTTTAAATAGTGAACTTGATCTCACTAGGGCAGGCGTGCATTTGGCATTACTGACCCATAAACAGGAGACAGCAAAATGTTGCTAGTCACGGATGTGGAAGAAGATTGGATTTGGTCTAAAAAACAGTCTGTACGGCAACTTGTGCCATTCAATCATGCCTGATATATTTCTCAATCCTATTCCCTTGCCTTTCCCCCATAACATTTGATCCCCTTAAAAATCAAGAACCTATGTGTCTCTGTCTTAAGTACACTCAATTACTTGGCATCCACAACCTCCTGCAGCAATGAGTTCCACAGATTCACCATCCTCTAGCTGAAGAAATTCTTCCTAAAATCAGTCCCAAATGGTCATCTCTCCACTCTGAGGCCATCCCCTTAAGTTCTAGTCTCTCGTACTATTGTAAACATCTTCTTCACATCTACTCTATCTAGGCTTCTCAGTATTCTGTAAGTTTCAATGATATTCCCCATCATCCTTTCAAGCTCCATCAAGTACAAACACAGAATCCTTGACTGCTCTTCATATGACAAGCCCTTCATACCCAGGCTCATTCTTGTGAACCTTCTCTGGCCCACTCCAACACCAGCACATCCTTCCTTAGAAACGCTAACCCTATCGCAGCCCAAAACTGCTCACAATATTCCAAGTACAATCTGACTAGAGTCTTATACAGCCTCATCAGTACGTCCATGCACTGGTATTCTAGCCTTCCGAAATGAATGCAAACATTCACTAGCAATGCCTCCACAATCTCCCTAGCTATCTGCATCAGGATTCTTGGGTGAGTCCATCTACTGTCAGTGATTTATCCTCCTTTAGACGTTTCAGCTTTTTCAGCACTTTTTCCTTAGTGATGGCAATTATACTCACCTCTGCATCCTGACTATCTTGGATTTCTGGAATGCTATTGGGGTCTTCCACCATGCCATCTGCTGCAAAGTACCTATTCAGTGCTTCTGCCATTTCTTTGTTCCCCATTACTGCTGAATTTCTGCTGTGCTTCCCGAATTATCCCCAGAAACTCCTACCATTGCTGTTCCACATTTTGCCTGCTAGGCTCCCCTTCCAATCAACTCAAGCCAGCTCCTCCCTCGTGTCTTTGTAGTTACCTTTCCTCAGTTGTAATACCATTACATTTGATTCCAGCTTCTCCCTCTCAAACTGCAGGGTGAATTTTATCATATTATGGGCATTTTACTCAGGGGATCCTTCACTTTAAGCTTCCTAAACAAGTCTGTCTCATTACACATCATGAAATTCAGAATTGCCTTTTCCCTAGTGGGGTCAATCACAAGCTGCTCCAAAAAACCATCTCACAGATATTCCACAAATCCCTTTTTTCAGGGATCGCCTACCAACCTGATATTCCAGTCCACCTGCATATTGAAGTACCCCATGATTATTGTAATAGTGCCTTTCTTACATGCCTTTTCTATCTCGTGAATTATTATCTGCACCTTATCATGGCTACATCTAGGAGGCCTGTACATAAATCCCATATGGTCTTTTCCCTTTACAGTTCTTCAACTCTACTCACAGATTCTGTGCCTTCTGACACTTTATCAGTTATTTCTATCAATTTCATTTCATTTCTTTCTAACAAGGTATCCCCGCCCTGCCTGCACATCTGCTTGTCCTTTCAATCAGGCACATATCCTTGGATATTTAGTTCCCAGACCTAATCCCCTTGCAGCCACATCTCTGAGATACCCACAACATTGTACCAGCCAATTTCTTGATTAGCTCAAGTCAAGTCGTGAGACCATGGGGCAAGATTTTTTGGAAAGTGGACAGGCCACAGCAATGATACTGAGTGATGTGTGGTCCAGGTTTGGGAGGCCAGGGGAGTGAATTTAGTCACCGGCTGATTAAAGAGTGTATGACTTTGATGTTGGCACATCACAGTTGGGTTCAGGTGTGCTTCACTGGAGATTCACTTTCCATTGCCCAGCACCCAGTGAAGGTTGAGGAAGTACCAATTGGCATGGGCCTACTCTTGTCACAGGTAAAATAAAAGCAGCAGCAGTGATTGGATGAGGCCACTTGAGGACTTCAATAGATCAACATGTGGGTGAGCTGCCCACACTTTAATGTGCCACATAAAATGGGAGATAGGCTAAGGAGGCATGTAGGCAATGGGCAGGCAACAAGCAACATTTTACAAGTCCACCTGTCTTCAAATCTGCCACAAGGCACCATAAAGGTCTGCGCATAGTAATATTAAAATGTGCTCTGGTTTAAAAAAACAAAGGATACAGTGCAGCATGCAATGGTGGCTTTATTTTATCACCAGCACAATATAAATATATTCTAGTACCATTAAAGTTATTGAAAATCTCTGTTCTAAAGCATTTTAACTCTTGCAGACCAGTTTCAGGTATACTGTTAACTTATGGTCACGTTGACCTGTTTATTAAGCCATTGTGTTACAGTACTAAACAGTGCCAAAGCCAGAAATGGGCTAGTGTGGTCCAAAACAAACAAACGTTTTCACTGCCTCTAAATCGAGGAATAATGTAATAAAATATGCAAGTATCATCGATGAACAGGGAAAACTATTTCAATCTTCAAACAATAAATATATGAATTGTAACATTGATGTTTACTTTTAAAGGGGTAGGACTATGATGGGGTGGAGTCAAATCTATTGTTTTGATTTTTCTCCTTTCCCATTACATCCAACCTGAGGTTTATAAAGTTGATGGTTTTGTAACACTTTGATCTCATCAAAATCAGATTGGCAGAGGACGTAGTCTCAGTCCACCGCACACTTTCGCTTCAGACTTTTTCTTTCTACTAAACTCAATTTTAAATTCGCTGTCCTTATTGCTCTGCACATATTGTCTAAATACAATACTGGTAATGCCTGAAGAAGACGCCTGGGAAAACTGTGTGATAACAGATCGGATCCTCTCTGAAAGTTAGATTAAAGAGAAGATTCTAATAAAGTTGCCTTCAAAGCAAAATCCTACACAAATCTCTTGGGGAATAATGAAACCTGATGGCCCAACCCAGTCCTGTGCAGCGTGACACAGAGGGTATAAACATTCAGCAGTCTCATTAAATCAAGATCAAGGCATTAGGTGACATGTTTGCTAGTGCCTCACAGAAAACAATTCCTTTTAAATCTAATAATGGTTTGCACCTGGATAAAGGAATTAAATGAGTTCAATTGTTTTTTTTCAGATATTATTGTCTCAGTGTAATGGTTTCAGTGGCCTTTTAATAACAACTGACTTGTAGCCCTAATAAGAATGGATGGTGTCTTCTTTCACAGCAATGAACCGAGAGACACCCGAAGGAATCAGCACCAGACAGAAATTTTTTTTGCATATTGAGCCACACAGTGAATACGATACTAATTGATGATGTGATGTTTAATCCTCTGAGCAATTTGGGTTTTTTATGGTTAAAAATAGAGAACAGAGAGGCTTTTAAAAATCTAGACAGCATAGCAACAGGCAGACAGTGGACTAATCCACCTCAAGCATATCTTTTGTGATATACAGCTTGTTGCATAAGAAATTCAAGTGTAATGAGAATGTGAGTTATTACTCTTATTCTGTTTCCATTGCTAATTATTTCACTCGGCTGGATCTGATTCTCTATTTGAAGTCATTCTGTTTTAATAAGAAATGTTTGCATATGTTTTGTTTCATTGCCTAAGTTATTGTTGAACTAGCAATGTGGTGGTCCTCTGTGAGTCAGCAAATTGCCATAAGCAGCTGTAGTAAAATATACAATGGTAATGAGCAATTTGTTACGTCTGTGAGATTGATTTAAAACTATATCTCACTCTGCTCGTAATTCTTCTAACAGCGGCTGCTACCTTTCCAAACAGCTGATTAGAGGATGCCATCTACTGGTCTCGGGAATATTTTCTTTAATGTATGAAACATGCTTGAAGTTGATTTGTTAGTTGTTGCATATGGACAGATTTAAAGCACTTTACAAATATCCAGCTCACTCAAGTTCCGTTCTTCACCCCTTTGACCACCAAAATCATTGACTCTTCAAGTAAGAGTAGAACTTTCTGGAAAGGCACATAAAGCAACAATAGATAGGTCAATATTTTAGGCCTAAACCTACCATTGACTGATTTTTCACCAAAGATTTGTACTATATAGTACCTTTAAGATAGTCAAACCTTCCAAAGCCATTCACAGGAGCAAAATTTGACAGTGAAACACACAAGGGGGTGGCAGGATAATGGCCAGAATCTTAGTCAATGTAGTAGATTCAAAGACATGTTTTAGGAATGAAAGTGAGATAGAAGGACACAGGAGTTTAGGATGGAAACTGCACAACTTAGGGCCCAGGTAGCTGAAGGCATGGCAGTCAATAGTTTAGTAAATAAAATTGAGATGCTCAAAAGGCAAGAGTTAAGAGGGTCAGATATAATTTTCAAAAGGTTTTACTCTTGAGAAGTTTACAGAGATGAACAGGGATTTGAAAACAAGGATGAGAATTTTAAAATGAAAATGTTACCCACATTGTTCAGAAAGAATAAAAATATTGCGTGAACAGAACTTAGCAACAGAATGGATATGGGTATTAGAGTCTGAGATGAGCTTAAAATGATGAAGGGTGCAGGATGGGAGGTTGGCCAAGAAAGCATTGGAATAGTCAAGTTCAGAGATAACAAGGGCACGATTGAAGGTCTAAGCAGCGGATAACTGAGGCAAAACCAGAAACAGGCAATGGGATAGCTGTAGAAAATATCTGTCTTGGTAATGGAGAGGTCATGCATTTGGAAACTTAGCTCAGATTTCTCAAGAATGCCAACAAATTCATTGAAATTACAAACTTTCACTCTGGTACAACTGTTGCTGTAGTTGCTTGAGTGAGCTGTTGTACATTGTCGGGGAGGTGATGGCCTAGTGTTGATCCAGAGTTGATTCTGGACTGTTGATCCAGAGACCTGGATAACATTCTGGGGACCTGGGTTTGAATCCTGCCATGGTAGATGGTGGAATCTGAATTCAATAAAATATCTAAAATTAAGAATCTATGATGACTGTGAATCCATTGCCAATTGTTGGAAAAAAACGATCTTGTTCACTAATGCACTTTAGGGAAGGAAACTGCCATCCTTACCTGCTCTGGCCTACATGTGACTCCAGATCTACAGCAATATGGTTGACTCGGAACTGCCCTCTGGGCAGCTTGGGATGGGCAATAAACGCTACCAGTTTAGCGACTCCCTCATCCTATTAATGAATAAAAAAAAATTGCCAAATACGTTTACCTCTATCTCTCCTTATGAGTTTGCAGGTGTGGGCTGGAAAGCCCGAAGTGGGACACTCTCTCGGCAGCATAGTATGGGCTGGAAAGCCCAGAGCGGGAAATTCTTCAGAAGCATGGTGTGGGCTAGAAAGCCCAAAGCGGGATTCTGGCAGTGATATGCTGTAGCAACAGACAAGGAAAAGTTGGACTCTCTTTAAGTTATCTTTTTATTTTATTCTGTGTATGGCGCTTAAGTAAAAGTGATGGAAATATACACTTTTCACTGTATTTTATATTGAATGCATGTGACAATAAGGGATATTCATTCTGGTACAAGGAGAATATGATGTTTCTTCATTTCTTCATCGAAAACACAAACTAATAGTCATTAATAGTTCTAGATTGATTTTTTTTGAAAATTTGAAAGCCTAGAAAGGAGAAAAGTAAAGATTACTTTGCATCCCTGTGAAATCATTACCTGTTTAATGTATATCATGATTAGGTTTGAGAAAATTGAAGATAGAACTTATGTAATTATGTCATGATGTGAGATGCCAGTGTTGGGCTGGGGTGGACAAGGTCAGAAATCACGTGACACCAGGTAATAGTCCACCAGGTTTATTTGAAAACACAAGCTTTCAGAGCCTCCATCCTTCCTCAGGTGTTAGTGAGAGAGGTAGTATCTGACATAGAATTTATAAGTAAAAGATTAAAGGGTCACACCACTGCTGAGGATGTACTAAACAAACCTAAGATGCTGTTAAATCTTTAATCAGTTAGAGGGTACTAATTGATTAATATGTATATATATCCCCAAATTCCTTTGAAGTCACTGTCCTGGCAGAACTAAAGGTTTTATCAGTGTAAAGAAGAGGTGACATTTTAGATCAGATGATGCATGTTAGGTGTGAGACCTAGTTTAGAATCTGTTTGTGTTTTGGTTTTGAGTCAGACTGAATGTATTTCTACATTAGGAATTTATAAAGCGCCACATTGACTGACTGTCTGTAAATTGTGTGCTTTTTGAACATAATGTTATATTACGTCAGTTTAGAGATAGGTACATTAAATATCAAATAGATTTAAATTAGGCATCAATGGCAAATGCCCTGGCTGATTTCTCAATTTAGGGCATTGAGCAAAGAAGGTTCATTGACGATTGGTCCTGATAAATGCCCAGTCTGCCACCAATTATGCTGGAAGGTTTGGTTGCACAATGACAAATCAGTAGTATTTGCCACTAACGGGATGCTGACATCAATCCAATTAGATGTTTAATTGTACACCACCAATCATAACTGGATGTGACAGGATTTTGGAGCTTAAGCCTGACCTGTTATTTGCGGGATCTCTTTGTCTCGATCCATCACATGCTGCTTCCAGTGCTTGGTATGCAAATATTCCTGAGCTGTAACATCACCAGGTTGATATCTCAATTTTTGCTATGCCTGGTGCTGCTCCTGACATAGCATCCTGATCTCTTCCTTGCGCTAACCTTGATTAATGGCTTAATGGTAATGGAAGAGTGGGGGAGATGCCAAGCCATGAGTTTGTAATTCCGTTTGAATACAATTCTGCTACTGATGATGGCCCACAGTACTTCATTGTTGCCCAGCCTTGAGTTGCTAGATCTATTCAAAATGTACCCCACTTAGCACAATGTTAGTGCCATACAACCCAATGGAAGGTATCCTTAAAGAGAAGGTGTGACCTTGTCTCCACAAGGATTGTGCTTTGTCCATTCTTACCAACATTGATAAGAAAGTATGCATCTGTGACTGGCAGATTGGTGAGGATCAGGAGGTCTTGTTGGTTCCCTCACCGCCAACTACAGCTGGCAGTTATGTCCTGTAGGATGTAGCTAGCTCAGACAGCAGTGGTATTACCAAGCTGCTCGTAGTAATAGGCATTGAAGTTCCCATCAAGGAATGCTGGTGCTGGTAACTACTCCTGCTAGGAGCTCTGCTGCCAGGCTATGCCATGCTTGGCTAATTTCTGTCATCTTCACACACACTATTGCTCATCTGCAACTGCTGTGTGACTACCAACTCCAACTATGACCCTTCTTTCTGCTGCCCTCCTCTTTGCTTTTCCTAAATGGCCAAATTTAACTACCTGTTCAGTGTAACACTATCCACTTCAATCTTTATTTTAGTTTCTTATAATGTATTCTGTCTAACTACCGTTGTTTATGTACTTCTGGTGTTCATACTCAAACTATATTCTAAACTTCTGAATTTTATTTGATATGTGATATTTTGATTCTAATTCTGCAAATAATGCTTTGTTGTTAGTTTACTGCAAGGTTTTTTTAACTTCTTGTCTAATTTATATTCCTGTTCTTCTTTACTTCAAGAGATTTATCAAAGATTGTTCCAGTGTTAAATATCTCTTCTCTTGTTCCTACTGAAAGTCTAAATCCAGACTGTGCTTCACCAATCTCTTCTTCAAACCTGTTAATTCTTTAAGTTATTATTTTAAAGATCTCTTTAATAAGAGGACTTATTAAGCTTATCATTCTAAAATGATTGCATTCCATTGCTTTGGGTTTCTTATGTAACTTAATAATTATTGGCTCAAGTCACTTGGAATGTTTTGTTTGGTATATGTTTACCACAAATTTGTGTTCTCACTTCTAATTCAGTTCCACCAAGGACTTTTAGAAGTTTTGTTGCAACTTCATATCTGCCTGAAGCTTTTCCTGTGCTCATCAATTTCAAAGCATTCTTTACTTCTGATTTCATAGCAGTTCTTCCATCATTCGCCCTTATATCTTGTGAACTCCCTCAATTTGAATCATCATACAATTCACTTGTGTATTCTGTTTCTTTTTTCACTAGTGCATCACCTTCAAACAGTATTTTACTTAGTTTGTTGGATAAAAGGCAATCTGTTGTTACTTACTTCTTTCAAAGTGTCAAAAATCAGTTATGAGTGCTAGCTTTATTTTAATTCCAAGACTATTAATTGAATTTAATTTCCACAACTCTAGGATGGAATTTGCACTGATTGCTGCTGAAGGAGACCAAGTTATTGAGTGTAATTAAGTTAGAGATAGATAGGTCTTGATTAGTAATTGGATCAAAGGTTACAAAGAGGAGGCAGGAGAATGGGATTGAGAAAAATATCAGCCACGATTGAATGGTAGAGCAGACTCAATGGGCCAAATGGTCTAATGGTACTCCTATATCTTATGTATTATGGTTGTTAATAGTCAGGCCTCTCAATCACTGTAGCAATAATATAACCAGTTATTACATATCCAACATTGTTGAATTAAACTACAAAAGCCAAGGCTGCAAATGTTCCACATATTCTTGGTTAAGTAATTAAAGAGTTAAGTTAGTTTTGCTATAACTTAAAAACAGATGACTTGTAAAGAGAATGAACAGCAGCTTTTCTTGCTTTCAAAGGAAACAGGATATGGATATAAATCACGAACATTATTAAATTGTATTTAGGCAGTGATGTATGACTGGATTACAAAATTTCTATTAGAACAACCTGTTTAAGTAAATGTAAAGTTCTTTGAAAGACATACTGTAAAAATAGAATAGTAAACTAACTCACCTTAATGGTAACTTTGTCGTATCTTTCATTTATTAAGAAAACAAAAACCAAATTATTGTTTTGTAGCATTTCCTATTAAAAGGAAAATGCATGTAAAGCATTACATTTATGTTTAATAAAAATATACAAAACCTATAGTACTGTATAGATTCACAATATCATCCACATTATTTACCATTCCAGCTTAAAAACAGTTATAAAATAAAACTGAAAGAAAAAGTTCACCCCACTCAAATATATCTATCAACATTATTCTCATTGAATCTGGTTCTTTAGGTCATATCTCAAGCTAATTCACTCATTAGTACTCAACCTTTAAAATACCAAATCTAGTGGTTTTTCAACTTTTCCAACAGATGGCATAATAATCAACGTGAGCCATCTGAAACATCAGCACAGCTTTTTGTATGTTACTGATGATTTTAATATATTCCTAAACAACTTCTTAAATTTGCCCCACCGTCTCAATTACTTCTCCTTTTGTTATACTTAACTTTCTCCAACCAGCTTAAGTATCTTCCCATCTTTTTCTAGGTGTTGTGCAATGTGCAGGTGACCCCTTTTGGTTAATCAGATGTGAATAGTTCAGAGTGGTATTCATCCTTCTCCTGACTTGAGGACCTTCACATGAACTCTTGCTGATTCTACAAACAAGTTGAGAAATCATCTTTATGAAAAAAAACTTGCATTCATGTGATTTTTTTATGACCATGGGGCATCCCAAAATGCATTACAGCCAATTAAGTAACTTTTGACATGTAGTCAATCTTGTAATGTAGAAAATATTAGAATCCATAATGTACTATAATTGATAATGTTCAGGCACAGTCACAAGATTGATGCATTTTCTAATATCCCTGTCAATCGTACATTGACTCTCTGCACTGCACTCATCTAAGTGGCTCAGAAAAGGTGACCTGCACAATATATTATATCTAGAAAAATAAAGCAGAAAATACATTAGCAATATGTGCACATTTCCAGTACGCAGAAAGCAAAGTAACTTGACTGTGGGTCAGAGGTTAAAAATTGTTTGAAGATGCCACAAAATTATCTGCAACTTACAGACAGTTGCAACATCAGTTGGAACAACAACTTGTAACCTGAGGGAAGTATAACTACAACAACAACACATCAATATTCTCTCATTACTCCTCAAACATTAAGTAGGGCTAGGCCACTTGGCAGTCCACAGCTTAGTAAAATCATGTTGGTTCTTCCCGTTATGACTGTTAACCTTTCAGCCCCTTGGTTATCACAAATCTATCCACCTCTGCCTTAAAAACATTCCAAGATACTGCTACCACTGCTTTTTGAGAATGAAAGTTTCAAAAACTTGTGACATGCTGAAAGAAAAATATTCCCCTCATTTCCATCATAAATAGTCAATGCCTGATATTTAAAGAATAAACCTGAGTTCTCGATTCTTGCATAAGAGGAAACATCCTTTTCACATCTGGAGCACCTTTAATCTCCCGAGTTTTCTTTGCAGAGGAAATCATCTTTGCTCACTCACCAAGTGATAGCTGTCCCATCACTTTATCTGACGGACTTTGACTACGTGCTAAATAGGAGTAGACCATTCAGCCTCTCACCCCTGCTCATTGCTGATCTACTGGAGTTTTTGATTTCACATTCCCACCCACACCTGTGATTCTCCTGTCTAACAAGAATTTATTCACCTGTCTTAATAATACTCAAGGGCTCACTTCTAGTGCCTTTTGAGACAGAGTTACAAAGTTGCGCAATCCTCAGCAAGAATTTTTGTTTCCTCACCTCTGACTTAAAATGGCAACTAAAGGCCAATTTTAAAACAATGTTCTTTAGCTCTAGACTCACCCACAAGACAAAACATTCTTTCACATTGTCAAGACCATTCAGGATCTTACAGCTCAATGAAGTCACCCATCACACTTGCCAAATTCCAGTGAAAACAGCCTGACTCTGTCCAACTGCTCTTCATAGAACACTCATAAGACTCATTCATTCCACATAGCAACCTAGTAAACCTCCTCTGAACCACTTATAACATATTTACATCATTCTTTAAACAAGGAGACAAAATAGCAGATCGTATTCGAGATGGTATCACCAATGTCTCGTATAAGTGAATCAGAAGGTCTTTACTTTTATGCTTAATTCTTCTTGGAATAAAGGATAGTATCCCATTAACCATCTTGACTACATGCAATCTCTGCGTACTAATATTTTGATTCATGCACACCTATATACAGCTGCTATTGTCACTGTTAGTAATTTCGTTTCAAAACGGTAGTGTTTTTAAAATTGCAAATTCACTTGTTTGAAATTTATTCATTTTATCTGGGTCTTCTGGATTTTGTCCCTTGCTGATGGGCATCAGGTCCATACCACTGCAACCGTATGATATTTTCCCAGATGAACTCTTATGATACATTGTAATATTTGTCCCCTTGACCATACAGGATGTATGAAGTAGTTCCCTGTCAGTAATCCTCCCTTGAGTTTGTCTTGACTTCAGCTTATCTATTTATTAGTGCCAAAGGGTATAGCACTGTAAAGTATCTGCAGAAAAGGTACAGCTCTTAGATAACAAGAAGATTTGTATATAGCAATAGGTACAGCCTTATTTGGTAAGCCATAATTATTGGAACTTTAGGTAGCTAACTCAGATACATCTACTCCCTTTGAAAGTTAGTGTAGAACTTCCTGTCTCCAGTTATAGACCTGTGTGTGATTTCAATAGACTGAGTGGTCCTACAGTTGACATGAATATATGGTTGGAAGCTGGTGGTGAGGGAGACTTGGGTGTCTTCAGTGTACATATGAAAACTACCCTTGGCATTCAGATCATGTTGCCAAAAGACAGCATGTATGTGAGAAATAGGAGGTGGCCAAGGATTGTTCCTTCAGTGATACCAGAGGTAATGGTGCACGGGCAATGATTTTGTGGGCATTTTGGTCAAATATTTAATTAAAAGGAAAGCAGTGATTTAACAAATTTATTTGCAAAACTTAAAGCAGACCGAAAGTTTCCACAGAATGAATCACTACTGCATGGGTTAAACGACTTGCATAAAGTCAAAGTTTCGAATATTGTTCATTTCCAGCTCTTCATTTAAATCTTTATCAACTTTGATTTAATTGATTTTTAACTGGTTCAGTGAAATGTACTTCATTTACTTACATTGACTAATTAAAAAAGGCTAGGCCCATTGAAAAATTCAAAACAGATGGAGACATTTTTGTTAGGTTAAAGCAAGGAAGAGATATGGAGCAAAGGTTAATGAATTAAGGTAAGGTATCAAGTGGCCATGATTTAATTGAATGGGGAGATAGTTTCAAGATCTTGAATGGCCAACTTCATTCCTGTTCCTGTGTCCATATGAAGCATTAAAAGGGCATATAAATTAGCATTGCATGGGGTGGAACATTTTTTATGGCCTGTTTATGAGTCCATAGTCAGTAGGATGCTGACAGCAAACACCTAAGAAATGAAGCCCTAATTTATTTGAAAATTATTTGGCCTTTAGTCCCCATCAACATTTTGTTGTCTGACACCTCTCATTCTTCTACAGGCAATTCATGCATACGCAAAAGAAGAAACTTAGACCGTACTCTAGAACAATGGGACACAAACTCAGAATTAGGGGCAAACCATTTAGGACTGAGATGAGGAATTTCTTTACTTAAAGGATAGTGATTCCTTAGAATTCTGTTCCCAAGGGGAAAGTGGAAATCAGTCATTGAGTCTGCTCAAGGCAGAGACATAGATTTCTAAATACCAATGGCATTAAGGGATATGAAGAAAATGGTGTTGAGGTAGATATCACCAATAACCTAAATAACAGAACAGGCTCAAGGGCTGAGATGTTTTTGCCTGCTCCTATGTTCCTATCAGAAGCGAAAGATGTGTTGATGCAGATAAGGATGGAATGGTGGGAATGATGTAGTTTCTTAAAAGGGAGAGCAATGGTACAGACCATGTGGATGAGAACATTCCTGTCTGTTTCTTGGCACCACAGGAATCAGCTTGCACATTTTCTTAAAATCATATTTTCATTTTGTTTTGGTGAGGTCTGCTTGGGTAGCTGTGGAATCTCGTGCAAGAGAGGCCAAACTGCTGGTTCACTTTGTCAGCAAAGTTTCCCAGAAAGATCCTTGAAGAGGTCCCACATTATCATATTGGCCTGACAAATTAAAAAATAGCATGTATTGACACCGAGGTTGGATGTTTAACTGTCCTTTTGCTACATTTGTCAACATTGTGCTCATTTTGACTTCCCAAAAATGGCTGCAAAGCACACTCATACGTTAGATTGTTCTTTATCCTTGGAACGCCACTATTATTCCATAAATGCAAAGTGATAAGTGGCTATTTTTTCAGATGTAGGAATGTGATACAGCTATATACTGGGCTCATGGGACATAATTTTCCTGTCAGCGGCAGCTATGAGCCAGACTACAACTGTTTTATTAACAATATTTTCCACATGACAGTAGCTTTAATAAAAGACTACCATGCAGGCATCCCCCATATCTGGGAACAATCAGTGGGATTCATTGAAGAGAGACAAACATTATCTGACGAGGTCAGTCTCCGTTAGATGTCAAATGCCTCTAGGTTTTTAAACAAGCCAGCAATATTATTTGGCAAGCCTTACACAGTCCTGCTTTCTCATCACGGCTAGAGATTTACAACTCATTTTATCAACCTGAGAAAGATAAAACAAAACTATTTTAACCCTGCCAGCCCAATGCACAAGTCTGGTGCACAGTTAAAATGGCCTGAAGGACTTACTTGACCATTCCCACCAGCCTGAAAGAAGGATAACTACCTAAAGGCAGTGGAATCATTCCGCAAATGTGCAAATCAGTTTTTGGCAACTGGGGTGTTGTGCATCAGGCAATGATTATGACAGAATTAACATTGAGCAATATTTGTTCTCTAATCTGATGTAGTCATGCAGTCATTGAGTGAGGAAATGGTTACTTTTGCACAAGGTTCCTGTGGAAACAAATGTGACATATCCAGCTGTTGATAGTCCCAATAACCCGTTAGTATTCATTGTATCTATTGCTATCATGCAATAAAGTACAGCTTATTATGTAAGAAGAGTGTCTCTTTAAATTAAGATGCTATGGTGGTCTACCCTCTACCACTGATAATTCGACAGGCACTTAGACTTAGCATAAAATGGTGGTTTGATGTCAGCAAATTACTCCAAAACACAACGTACCAATGGTTGGTAGCCAGAAGCTATGACAGGGTGTAGTTCAAAAAGGCATGTTGACCAAAAAAATAATGTTTCCATGTAGGCTAAGCAGAACAGCAATGGAGCTCCAGGCTACAAAAGGAATTTGGACATCCTCTGCAAAACACTTTGCTTCCCTTCCCTGTGTTCAAGGTCCTCCAGCCAGCACTCTGTCCCCTAATACCCTCCAAAGCACAGGGGACCCAGGGACTCTCAGCAGAAATTAACATTTAGAAAAGACATGTGTTTTGTGGAACCAAGGGATTGATGTTTTTCAAGCAAATTGGACCATTGAGCAGGAGCTTACAGGGGTCTGAGTGATGTGGGGTACAGAGTTGTACCAGAATCATTCACGAGATCTGCCAATGCCAATCTCGGTGGCAGAAGTTTCTTGCTACATCTTTTAATGAGTGGGACAGCACATTTCTCACTACGGAGTGGAGAGTTGCCAATTACAGAGGATTATAACCTGTTAAATGCCCCATGGGCTGAAGCGGCCACAATCATTGTGATGCTGCAGCAAGGACACTACTCTCAGGGAGAAACACCCAGATCATAGATTGGACCAGGCTGAGCTCTTCACTCACTGTCATAGCATTCACTCACTCTGAGCCTACCTGGATGATCACAGCATCCATGCCTTGCCTGTTTACACCTTTCCCCCTAGCCATAGATATCAGGCTCGTGTTACCTCAGTCTTGCCTATTCATTTAGAGCAGCCACAAAGGCAATAACCCTGTCACAGTTGTCAGTAGCCTTCAATCATGTCAAGGGGAATAGCCTTTGTTCAGGGGGTCCTAGCACTCATGGTGAGAATACCTACCAAAAACTCCACACAACTTGCACTTAGCCAACAAAAGTAAGACTCAGCCCAGTGCATCTCAAATTCTTGAGACCCCAACTTCTGACAGAGGTTCATCCAAGTAGAACACTTTGTGTTCAAGGACACTGATGTCATTCCAAACTGCATACAGTTACAATTAGCACGGAGTCCTTACTCTCATTGAAGTAGATGATGCCTCTGGATCTTTGGGGAGGAGTCACTCAGTTCAAGCGGTGGCAAGCTGACCCAGGCAGGACTGAAGATCACACAAACCAGATATTTCTAATGTTTCTATGGGAACAAAGAGCCATACTTGAATGGTACCTTGGAGCATCACAAAGGTATTTAGTGCAAAATTGTCTTGATTGATCACTGAACTCTGCCAGGCATAATCTCTTCACAGGGAAGTGAGGGGAGGAAGCTTTAAGCCAGGGAAAAGTTGCAGATGAAAGATTGGTTACACTGTATCAACTCCCAATTTTCTGATAGCCCCTCCACCACGCACACAGTCTTTCCTTCCACAACTTGCTGGGTAATACACCCACTCTGCCTCTTCTCGCCATTAAAATATTTGCAGCAACGGGGATCCTGCTGTCTTTAAGTGATTGTATGAGGTGACAATGATTCAGCTGCCTTTTATACCACTGCTACAGATTGACATTTGCATTGCAGAGAATGGAATTGGGACAGTAATATCATGGATTAATCTCATCCTATTTTTTAACATCCGTCGGCCAAAGTCAGAATTACCCCCATTGTGTTTGCAGTGGAGCAATTATTGCAGTCTTGCTTAACATTACATTAAAAAAAGCTTCTAGTTTCCTGGACAAATGTCCTCGTACATGTGAAACTGGTTTGGCAAATCTTTCAGCATAGCCCCACAGCTGAAGTTGCAGACGTGCAGGCTGCAGGGTCAAAGCAGGGCAACAAGAGACATTCTGTCTCCCTGGCACATTCTCCCTCAATGCTTTGACATCCTTTCCTGGCAGCAACATCTACAGAGAAGCATTAATACCCGAAAGCGTCTCAATATCAAAAAAACACTTAAATATTACAGCTTGTCAATCAGGTCTCATGCTGATGTGGTAATTTACTATTATTGTGTGGCCTCAGTTAAATTAGTATCTCTTATGCCTGGATATCTAAAAGCAGCTTTGAACTCCACAAGCGACAATCTCTTTGGTGTAACATTAGAAAAAGGAATGTAATTTCACACTAAATCTCAATGCTCTGCGCGGTGCATGTGTCAACTGCTTGTAAGAGGTGCTTAATCAAAATTGGCCTCGATGTACATTTCATCCAACAGGCTAGATATGCCAAGTCAGCAGTTGACCCTGTAAACTCCTAGTGCCAGCACTAATGGAATTGGGGATGTCAGAATTTTCAAATGCCTTGTTAGAAAACACTGAGGTTAAATAATCTGCAAAGTCCATGAATCATTTTCTTGAACACAGCAGATAAAGCTTGGTTGGAAAGGGAATGACTGCATGTTGTCATTGTGATCCCTTACTTACCCCCACTAATCAAACTAATTGGGATGATTCCAGTATTTTAGTTTTTTATTGAAAGCTTTTTCTGGATGTTTGAATGTTATAGTTTTCAGTTGTTGCTTGCCAAACGGTATCATCAATCTAAGAACACAACAATATTTTTTCAATTATATTAATTGTTTTCTAAATTAATCATATGAAATCATTTCCCAATGTTTTGTATTTACAGTCAATAGTCTAGAAGTTTGGTGCTCACTTGCTCCAAAATTTTGCAAGTTTCTCCACCACTTATTGGGGTATTTTTGTCACTAATTGACCATCATTAATATGTACTGAAATAACTCAGTGGCTAGCCAAAAATGGCCACCGGACTTCAAAGAATTGTTATAGTGCAGAAGGAGGCTATTCATCCCATGTTGTCTGTATTGGTTCTCCAAATGAGCATTATACTTAGTGCCATTCTCCTTTCTTCCCTCCAGACCTCTGAGCATTGATCCTTACCGAGGGTAGGAGATGCACAAAAATTAATTGTGGAGTATAGAGGAATACTCCTGTCCACCTGACTAACAAGGAAATTACGATTTTTTTAAAAAAATCTTGAACAAAAAAACACAAGAACTGAGGATAGTGGAAATCAGAAACAAAATCAGAAACTGCTGGAAGAACTCAACAGGTCTGACAGGTTCTGTGGAGAGAAAGCAGAAATAATGCTTCAGATCCAGTGACCTTCCTTCACATTGATTCTTCTCGTATGTCCGAGGATGCTGACAGCCCTGCTGAGATTTTTTTACAGCAATTTGTGGTTTGTTTTTTTTAAAACAACTTGCCTTGGTAAGTTCCTGCAGCTCATCTTCCCAGCTGGTTAATGCTGGTAGAGGAGGTAGCATTGTAGCCTAGTATTCATATTATAATAAGCTTCAGAGAGTGGGCAGGGGAGTCTGGTACTCACTTTCAGCAATTCAGAGCAGGATCAAGTGGGACACTGGCAGGTAAGTCTTCCCTGTCAATTTAATTGCATCCATTCTCAACTAAACTGAATTAGAGTCATCGGTTGTACAACATGGAAGCAGACCCTTCAGTCCAACTCATCTGCGCCGACCAGCCAGCCCAATCTGACCTACTGCCATTTGTCAGCATATGACCCATATCCTGCTAAACCCTTTCTATTCATATACCTATCCAGATGCCTTTTAATTGTTGAATATTTACAAACCTCCACCACTGCTTCTGGCAGCTCGTTCCAGACATGCACCACCCTCTGCGTGAAAAATGTTGCCCCTCTGGTCCCTTTTACATCTTTCCCATCTCATGTTAAACCTACACCCCCTAATTTTGGTCTCTCCCATCTCTGGAAAAAAGACCCTACTCACGCCCTTCATGATTTTACAAACCCCTATCAGGTCACTCTTCAGCCTTCAATCTCCAGGGAAAATAGCCCCAGATTATTCAGTCTCTCGCTATAGCTCAAACCCTCAGCCTCGGCAACATCCTTGTAAATCTTTTCTGCATCCTCTCAAGTTTAACAACATCGTTCCTATAGAAGGGCGACCAGAATTGTACTTGGTATTTGAAAAGTGGCCTCACCAAAAGTGGCTGCAACATGACTCCCCAACTCCAGTACTCAATGTTCTCACCAGTGAAGGCAAGCGTACGAAATTTTCCACCTGTGACACCACTTTCGAGGAACTATGAACCTGCATTCCTAGGTCTCTTTGTTTGTCAACACTCCCCAGGCCCCTACCATTGACTGTGTAAGTCCTGCCCCAGGTAGTGTTGCTGAACAAAGAAACCCTGAGGACTATCAACATGCTACTCTCATATTTATCCAAATTAAACTCCATCTGCCACTCCTCAGCCCTTTGGCCCATCTGATCAAGATCCTGCTGTATGCTGGGATAATCTTCTTCACCGTCCACTACTCCACCTATTATGCTCTCATCTGCAAATGTACTAACCATATCTCCTAAATTCAAATCCAAATCATTTATATAAATGACAAAAAGCAGTGGATCCAGCACTGATTTTACAGCACACCACTGGTCTCAGACATTCAGTCTAAAAAACAATTCTCTACCACCACCCTCTGTCTCCTACCTTCAAGCCAATTTTCCATCTAATTGGCTAGCTCCCCTTGGATCCCATGTGATCTAACCTTATTAACCAATCTACCATGCAGAACCATGTTGAATGGTTTGCTGAAGTCCGACAACATCTGCCATTCTGTCTTCATCAAACTTCAATGACACCTCTTCAAAAAACTCAGTCAAGTTAATGAGACATGATTTCTCACACACTGTTGACTGTCCTTAAACTTCCTTGTCTTTCCAAATGCATGTAAATCCTGTCCCTCAAAATCCCCTCCAACTTACCCACCACCGATGTAAGGCTCTACAATTCCCTGGTGTTTCGTTCCAGCCTTTCTTAAACCATGACACCTCTCTAGTCAACTCCTAGTCTTCTGGCACCACACTCGTGGCTATCGATGATAGAAATATCTTGGCAAGGGACCCAGCTTCTGGGAAACACCTTCTCAACTAAAATGTTGTATTTTACTGGAAATGTAGCGGTATGTGTATTGTTTTCTTTTATCTTTCTTAACCCTGGGTTAAGCATCCACCCATATATTTCAGCAAACAATAAGACTGCTTACTTCCACATTGCTGGACTCTGTCCTGTTTCAGCACAGCAGTTACCAATGTGCTTAGTGGTTTACTATATATTAGCCCACATAACCACAGAAAGTCAGGTTGATCTTAAGTGGGATGTCTGGAAGTTTACTAACAACCAACTAAGTATTTTAATATGGCATTGCTAACTATGTACAGAGATAGCAAGATGTGGAGCTGGATGAACACAGCAGGCCAAGCAGCATCAGACGAGCGGGAAAGCTGACGTTTCAGGTCTGGACCCTTTTTTCCTGAAGAAGGGTCCAGACTCGAAACATCAGCTTTCCTGCGCCTCTGATGCTGCTTGGCCTGCTGCGTTCTTCCAGCTCCACACCTTGCTATCTCAGATTCTCCAGCATTGGCAGTTTCTACAATCGTTAACTATGTATAGATTTGTTTATATACTTATTTAAACTAATGTTATATTTGCTACATAATTAATTGGCTGGCAAACTGATTTACTTGTAGGGTGACCACCTATATACAGGGATGTACAGGGAGAGGGATAAAGATCTTTTATACTCGATTGTCACATGTTGTGATGTCATCTGGTGAATTAAAAATTTAGTGAAATCAAATGGCTGAATTAAATTATGTGTCACTACAGGAAATTTTAGTGGACAGGAATATAAAGAAAGCAGGAAAGAACTCAAGCAGGAAATTAGGCGAGTAAGAAGGGGCCATAAAATGACCTTGGCAAGTAGGGTTAAAGAGAATCCCAAAGCATTCTGTAAATATATTAAAAACAAGAGGATAACTAGGGAGAAAGTAGCACCACTTAATGATAAAGGACGGAACTTGTGCTTGGAGGCTGAGGACATGGACGAGACCCTAAATGAGCACTTTGCTTCGGTATTGACCCAGGAGAAGGATATGGAGGATGGTGAGATTTGTGTGGAGCATGCCACTGTGCTAAGGCATTTTGAGATCAAGAAAGAAATGGTGTTTGGTCTCTTGAAGAGCATTAAGGTGAATAAGTCCCCAGGGCCCGATGGGATCGACCCCAGGTTCATGAGAGAGGCAAGAAAGGAAATTTCTGGGGCCTTGACAAAGATGTTTATATCCTCATTAGCCACTGGAGAGGTCCTGGAGGACCGGCGTGTAGCTAATGTTGTTCCTCTTTTCAAGACGGGAAATAGGGAAAATCCAGGTAACTATAAACCCATATCTCACACGGGGGTTGGCAATCTATTGGAGAGAATTCTTTGGGATAGGATTTAAGCACATTTGGATAAGCATGGCCAGTTAGGGACAGTCAGCATGGCTTTGTGCAGGGTAGGTCATGTCTTACTAACTTGATTGAATTTTTCAATGGCGTGATGAGTGTAATCGATGAGGATAGAGCAATGGATGTTGTCAACATGGATTTTAATAAGGCGTTTGACAAAGTCCCTCATGGTAGGCTCATCCAGAAGATTAAGATGCATGGGATCCATGGTGACTTGGCTGCTTGGATTCAGAATTGGCTTGCCAATAGAAGGCAGAGGGTAGTTTGGAAGGGTGTTTTTCTGGCTGGAGATCCTTGACTAGTAGAGTTCCAGAGGAATCCATACTGGGATCTCTGCTGTTTATGATATATATAAATAACTTGGATGAAAATGTTGATGTGTGGATTAGTAAGTTTGCATACGGTAAAAGATCGCTGGAGTTGTGGATAGTGTAGAAGGTTTTCAAAGGATACAGCCGGATATAGATCAGATGGGCAGAGAAATGGCAGACAGAGTTTTATCTGGGTAAGTGTGAGGTTCTGCACTTTGGAAGATCAAATGTTAAGGAAAAGCATAATGGCAGGACCCAGAACAGCACAGATATACAAAGGGATCTTGGAGTTCAAGTCCATAGCTCCCTGAAAGTGTCCACACAAGTAGATAAGGTGGTAAAGAAGGCATAAGATATGCTTCCCTTTATTGCTCAGGGAATTGAGTACAAGATTCAGGATGTCATGTTGCAGCTTTATAAGACTTTGATTAGGCCACACGATGTATTGTAATCAATTCTGGTTGCCACATTATAGGAAGGATGTGGAGGCTTTGGAGGAGTTGCAGAAGAGGTTTACCAGGATAAGAGATAAAAGGTACTGCAGATGCTGGAGAATCCGAGATAACAAGCATGGGGCTGGATGAACACAACAGGTCAAGCAGCATCATAGGAGCAGGAAAACTTGACGTTTCGGGCCTAAACCCAGGATGCTGCCCGGATTAGAGAATATGAGCTATAAAGAGAGATTAGAAAAACTTGGGCTGTTTTCTTTGGAGCAGCGGAGGCTGAGGGGAGACTTGATAGAAGTCTATAAAATTATGAGATGCATGTATAGGGTTGATGGTCAGAATCTTTTTCCCAGAGTTGAAATGTCTATTACTAGAGGACGTTCATTTAAGGTGAGAGGGGGAAAGTTCAAAGGAGATGTGAGGGGCAAGTTCTTTACTCAGAGAGTGGTAGGAGATAGGAGCATTTGAAGGACTTTTAGATAAGCAACATGAATATACAAGGAATGGAGGGATATAGACCAAGGGCAGGCAGAAGGGTTTAGTGTGGTTTGGCATCATGTTGGCACAACATGGCAGGCCGAAAGACTCATTCCTGTGCTGTACTGTTCTATGTTCTAGGATCGATGTTGCTTCAGGGTAAAATGCCACAGTCAGTATGATATAGTGTATGTACTTTATATGTTAGCCCTTGTAACTTATACTACAAAGACTGGGTTCTTGTTGAGTCAGCTATCTTGATATTTATTAACAACACAAACTACTTACACTGCTATATGGTCTCAAACCCATCATCTGCGTTCTGAGCTTTCTGATTGAATTGAGCAAAAATACAGTCATTGCAAGCAGGCACTGTTCTGATTGTTGCTTCGACTGAAATAGTTACAACTGAATGTGAGGTTGGTATCTTTATACTGGAATATGTTTTCTAACTGCCTTAAAGAAATACTGTATGTCTGGTCTGGAATCTACACAATAGACAACATTTGCCACTTTTCCTTTAAAGAATGGAAACATTTTCCTGATGAACATATTGAAGGAAGCATATAGATATATTATTTCTACACTGTAAGATAATGCCTTGGTGGGTGTATGACACTTCCAGTTTTAGTCTTTCTACAGTCATCTCAGCTTGAGTGTGTAGTGTCACTCTGCAATGTACTGACAGTCATTATGGATGGATGTGCATTATTTGTTGTAGGTGCGTTATCATCTGGAACCAACTTAACACTTTCAGTGTCTGAGTCATCATCATGTGTGATGGATGATTGATCATATGCATTTTGCATATGTTGCAAATTTCTTCGTAAAACTTCATTGTTGCTCATAGCAATATTATATGACTTAGGCTGGATACAACATCTAAATATCCTTCCCTGAACTCATGCATTCATATGACAATTCTGAACTCTTATATTTTGCCTTGGTTCAATTTGTAAATACAATTTGCATGCTCAGCGATTATGTTCTTGTACCTTATTCCCAGTGCTGTGTTGTGTACATGCAATTGAGTGGTGATACCATGGGAGGGAGAAGGACTGACTGGATCGATCTTTAAAACATGAGAGTTTTTGATAAGTGAACGCCTTGAAGAATAGCACACACCAAAAATCTTGATAAAACACTTTATACTTTACCATCATGGATTTTATGGTTATGGACAGTGCATTCTGAGTCACTGTCAGACTGAAGGCAGTGAGAAGCTCATCATGCTGCTTGTGTAAAACATTAAAGGTGGCACAAGGTGCTCCAGACATTAAGATGGGTCTCACTGAAATTCTTGTCTGATTCTGGCAAAAACCCCACCATAGCCCATGTTGCTCAGACCCCTGTAAGATTCTGCACAATATGTTGAATACTCTATTTCCTACTCAGAAATAGGATTAAGGCTAGGTATGGAAAAGGAAGAGGATAAACCATGGAAAAATTATTATTGGGCGAGAGTTGCTTGCTGTAAATTGGAATCAAAGATTGGCAGGCAATACTGTGAAAGAACATGGGCTGCCTTCAGAAAGGAAAATAGTTCAGGCATCATTGAAGGTATGTTCCCACCAAGACAAAGGTAGAGTAATAAACAATGAGGTCTCCAGATGAAAATAAGAGCATAAGATGAAAGGATACAAATGACTATGGTCAGATTGATGATATAACTGAGAATCAGGTTGAATATAGAAAGCTCAGAGGGAAAGTGGAAAAGGAAATGAGAGCAGCAAAGAGAGAATATGAGAAAAGATGGCCAGGTAACATGAAGGGGGATCCAAAAGTCTTCTATAAATGTATGAATAGTATGAGTATAGGAAGAGGAGAAGTAGTGCAAATTAGGGACCAAAGTAGGGATCTGCTAATGGAGATAAAGCGCAAGATTGAGGTACAAAGCAAACACTTAGCATTTGTAGTTGCCAAGAAAGAAGCTGCTGCCAAAGTCATAGTTAAACAGAAAGTATTTCAGACATAGGATAAGCTAAAAGTTGATAAAGAAGAGGTATGAGAAAAGCAGGCTGGACTTAAAGCAGAATGTGCTTGAAATTAATAAGTCATCATGACCAGCTCAGACGCATTCAAAACACAGAGGGAATTAAGTGTGGAATGTGCAGAGGCACTGACCATAATCCTCCAATTCACCAGTGACAAAGCACTGAAAAATTGCAAATGTTACACGCTTATTGAATGAAAGGTATAAGGATAAACCCACCAACTCTAAGCAAATAAGTTTAATCTTGCTTGTGGGAAAACTGTTAGAAATGAATCTATTGACACGGAGAAACAAGGAATAATTAGGGAATGTCAACACAAATTTGTTAAAGTCATAATGTGTCTAACTAAAATAAAAGCACACAGAGAAAATTTTGTAAATACTCATAGATCTGGCAGATCTGTGGAGAGGGAAATATATTTCTGGTCGTGACCTTTCAACAGGAAGCTGTCAATTGTTGATGAGGTGACCAATGTAACTTTGTTCATGTGAAGTTGGCATCACTGGTTCAGCCAAAACTTATTGCCCATCCTAACCGCCCTTGAGAGGGGACCAGTGAACTGACATCTCAACAGTCTACACTCCTAAGGGTGTAGTTGCAAACACAGTTCTGTTAGGAAGGGAGTTCCAGGAATTTGACCGAATTGCAGTGAAGGAATAGTGTCATTACTGGTTGGTGTGTGGCTCAGAGAAGAACCTGCATGTGGTAGAACTTCCATGCATCTGATTCCCTTGTCACTTTGGTTAGTAGAGGTCAGGGTTTAGAAGGCAATGTCACAGCGCATCTTGTAGATGGCACATTGCTCTCACTGAGCATCAGTGGTGAAGGAAATGAATGCTGAAGATGGCGTATGAGGTGCTAATCAAGTGTGTTGCTTCATTGTAGATGGTGATGAATTTCTTGTGTGTTGTTGGAACTGCAACCATCCAGGCAAAAGGAGAGTATTCCAACATACCCGTTACACATACCTTGTAGAAGCAACGCTGATGTTGGTTGATCCAGCACAGGCTGCAGCAAGATGATGGCAGAGGAATATCGATCCATTGGCAAAAGATTGTGCCTGAGGATCAGCAACTTCAGTTTTGATTGGTTGCGGTGTGGATGGCAGTGAAGTGGTGGTGGAGGAGGGATGGTGATGAGCTGGCTCAGGACTCATGGACTGTCTTTAAGCTATGCCTTTCTCTTTTTCTCCTTATTATTAAATTATTCAAAATTGTGCCGAGTCATGGTGAAAGATGAAAGCTATACACTGTATTTTCTTGTATTCTAACTATAAAATACACGTGACAAGAAAATCATTCATTAATTCAATCAGTCGTGGGAAAGTGCTGTGGTAACAACATGCGAGCTATTTGTCATAGAATTCCTAGCCTCTAACCAGACATTGAAACCGTAGTATATCTACAGCTGGTCCGATTCAATTTTAGTCAATTGTAATTCCGCAGATTTTGATAGAGATAGCTTTAGTGATGATAATGCCATTCAATTACTCATAGTGATGGTCTTATTTGAGATAGCAATTCCCCAGCTTTTTTGTAGCACAAACATTATGTGCCATTTATCAATCACAAGTTTAGATTGTGGTCCAGGGCTTGCTACATTTGGATGTTTTCTGTTTCACTGCCTGAAGAGTTCTAAATGGTTCTGAACATTGTTCAATAATCAGCAAACATCCCCACTTCTGACATTATGATGCAGGGAGTTGATGAAGCTATCTGTAGCTGGTTGGGCCAAACCATTATTTTGAGGAACTGCAGAGATATGCTAGAGCTGAGATGACAGACCTCCAATAGCCACACCATCTTTTCTCATATAAGATAACAAGGTATAGAGCTGGCTGAATATAGCAGGCCAAGCAGCATCAGAGGAGCAGGAATGTTGATGTTTCAGGCCTAGACCCATCTTTTCTCATGCTGGGTATGGATCTAATAAGTGGAGAAATTATCAGAGGAGAACTCCTAAGTAGGGTCCAGTTTTGCATGTTCAAACAAATAATGCTTTGATGTCAAAGGCAGTCACTCTCATGTTGCTTCTGGAGTTCATTTGTTTGGTCCATATTTGCTCCAAGGTTGTAATGAAGCTAGGACCTGAACTGCCGTTATAGAACTCAAACTTGAAGTCAGTGGGTGAGTTAATGTGAGTTAATACTGAGAAACTGCTTCTTATTATGAAGCAGAGGTCGACTCCCCCACCCCACCAGCCCACACCCCCACCCCAACAATTAAAACAAACAACCAGAGAAGCTCACCTCGCCTCATTATCTGTTAAAGGAAGTGTGAAAAGTAGTATTATCTGCCCCTCACCTGCCCCCCCCATCTGTTACAAAGGAGAAGTTAAATGAAATGAACTCCTGACAGTCACTCCATAATCAACAAGTAACAATTTATTTATCTAACTTTAACAGTGAACAAATTAACAGAACTGCTAACAACTGAACAACTCCCCCTTAACTACTAACTATTCCCAAATAAAACAAAATTTTAATGGTATGCTGTTCCAATGGATACAAATCCCACGTATATAAACCAAATTAATTTTTAAAAAATTAAAGCTTAATCTCTTGAAATTACAGCCAGGATAAGTCTTCTGGAATGGTCTTTGCCTTCTCCACTGTCTTCCAGCCAGGAATACCTTTCTCCATCAAATTCTTGTGTGAGGAATATTAGCTAAGAGTATCACAGTACCTTTGTTTAGATGGTGTTTACTCTGAAATCTTAGAGATTTCTGTGAGACCCAATGATTTTCTTTTTCTTTAGAGCAGTTGGCTATTGAGAGCTGTTCTCTTAACAGATGGCAGTTCGCTCTCACCCCATTTTTCAAATGCCTTTTTCTTTTATACCCTAGATGGCCTATTAATTTCTTCCAATACGATTGGACTGAGGTTGTCAAAACCATCAGATTTAAATTTAATTGGGCTTTGATATCTATGGCCTGGTTAAAATTAATTGCCTAAATTCAGAAACCTGTTGTCTTGGTTAAAAAAAAATACTGCATTGCCTATTAACAGTAAAGCCTTTTGATGCAATGTTTCAATTTCAAGAAATCTCTATGCACCTGCTGCTGCCCGCAGACTATTTTAAAAATCTCCAAGCCTACAAAACACACCTCTTGAAGGAGTCACACACTCTTCCCCCTATCAGTTTATAAACAAACTCTAACATCCTGCCTCCCAATCCATAAGTACTATACCAACTTCGCAACACCTTCCTGCTTAAGAAAAAAATGAATCACCATAATGAAAAGATGGCTTCATTTTTTCTCTAAATCATAACACCATTATTATCAGATATATAGTTCATTATTTCATACTAATTCTATATATGTACATTTAACATATATTGAAAACTACCATGTCTATCTTATATACAGATTTTCCTTTAAGTCTGCGATAACGCATCTGCAAGAACATTTTCACAACCCGCAACATGTACAATCTGTAAATTAAATGCTTTTAACATGAGATTCCAACAAAATAGTCTGGTGTTCTTAACTTTAAATCTTTCCAAAAATGTCGAAGTATTGTAACCTGTGTACACAATCATCTCTGACATATTGTTTGCAACATAAGCATTAAAATGTTGTAAGGCCAGTACCAAACTCAATAACTCCTGTTCAACAGTTAAAAATTTTCTCTGGTGGATAGAACATAGAACATAGAACATAGAACAGTACAACACAGTACAGGCCCTTCGGCCCACGATGTTGTGCCGACCTATTATCCTACTAAGATCAATCTACCCTGCATACCCTACATTTTACTATCCTCCATGTGCCTATCCAAGAGTCACTTAAAAGTCTCGAAAGTATCTGACTCCACTACCAGGATATTGAGTTTCTTTGTAAAATAACCAATTGGCCTGTTAATTCCTTCACTTTTCTCACTTGTTCTCCCTTCTTGCTTTAACTTATGACTGAGATTTTGTCATCACACAGACTTGAAAAATTCCAGGGTACCTTTCTTTTAAATCTCCAGTTCCCTAGGTTTTTTTTCGGCTTCTCTGCTACAGTGGGCATTACTACCACCTTTGATCCTGCTAGGTCATTGCCAAGAACAAACTGCATTCCTGGAATAGACACTCTTTAAATGACTCCCACTGTCAATTCCCCAGTCTTGATTGGACTTTCCAGCCTTATTTTACATGGGAATGCTAAATCTCTCTCCATTTATTCCACAGATTATCACTCTCGCAGGTAACATTTCAGAAGGAGTGCAAATACTTTCATCTCTTACTACTGGGGGCTGACCAACTCCTGTATCTCTCAATATTTTGACATCTTTGCCTTCTCCCTGTTTTTCCTGAATAAACCTTACCCACAGAGGTGAAGTCTTTGAAGAGGTCAGGGGCAGGGCACTACCTTATTATCCAGCCCATAACTAGACAGTGCACTCTGCTGCAGCTCCTCAACTCCTCTTAGGATTTCCTTCACTACCTCAACTAATCTCCCTGGTTTAGCCTCTTTTACCACATCCTTTTTCCCAGTGCCTCTCTTAATTCACCAGCACTGTGACTTTGTGTATCCCCTCTGTTACATTGGAAACACCTGAGGCCTTTCATCTCTTTTCCACCCTCTTGGGTTACTTTTTTCACATGTGGTAAACCATTCCCAGTGTGATCTACTTTTTGATTTTCATTGAAGGATTTCCCTTTTTCCCAATTTCTATCCGTCATGGAATGAAATTGCTGTCAGAAGCTAGATTTCGATTTATGCAATAATGCGTATTCATCCACCATCTCTGCAGCTCTTCTCAGGGATATCAAGAAATGCAAATGCTGGAGTCAGAGATAACACAGTGTGGAGCTGAAGGAACAGGCAGTATCAGAGGAGCCGGGAAGTTGACGTTTCGGGTTGGGACTCTCCTTCAGAAATGGGGGAAGGGGACGAGAGCTCCGAAATAAATAGAGAGAGGAGGGGTGGGGCTGTGGAAAGTAGGTGGTAGGTAGAAGAGTCTAACCCACCCTCTACTGACCTCTTCTCCCACCTCCAACACACCCCATCCTCCTGGACGCCACCCCACGGCCTCCTAACTTCCCTCGACCTCTTCATCTCCAGCTGCTGTCATGGCATCAATCGCTTCAATCCCTCCACTCCTCTCACTCACTCCAACCTCTCCCCAATAGAATGTGCAGCCCTCCGCTCCAACCCTAACTTCACTATCAAACCCACAGAAAATACGAAGGCGCAGTAGTGGTATGACGCACTGACCTTTACACAGCTGAGGCCAGGCGCCAACTCTCTGATAGCTCCTCCTACCGCCCCCTCAACCATGACCCCACCCCTGACCACCAAAACATCATCTCTCAAACCATTCACAACCTCATCACCTAAGGTGACCTTCCACCCACAGCCTCCAACCTCATGGTTTCCTAACCCCACACCGCCCGTTTCTATCTCCTTCCCAAAATCCACAAACCCGACTGCCCCAGCCAACCCAGTGTCTCTGCCTGCTCCTGCCCCACTGAACTTATCTCCGCTTACCTTGACTCTGTTTTCCCCCCCGGGTCCAGGAACATCTCACCTGCGTTCAGAACACAATCCATGTCCTCCACCTCCACCAAGATTTCCAATTCCCTGGTCCCCAACACCTCATCTTCACTATGGACATCCAATCCCTGTACATTTGCATCCCCCACGCGAAAGGCCTTCTTCCTCTCCCACAGGCCCAATCAGTCCCCCTCCACTCACACCCTCATCCACTTAATCAAACTCGTCCTCACCATTAACAACTTCTCCTTTAACTCCTCCCACTTCCTACATACTAAGGGGGTGGCCAAGGGAACCCGCAAGCGCCGAAACTATGCCTGCTTCCTTGTAGGATCCATGGAACAGTCCGTCTTCCGCAGCTACTCTGGCACCAACCCCCATCTCTTCCTCCATTATATCAATGACTGTATTGGCGCTGCCTTGTGCTCCCACGAGGAGCTTGAACAGTTCATCAACTTTACTAAAACTTTTCACCCCAACCTCAAGTTCACCTGGACCATCTCTGATACCTCTCTCTCCTTCGTGGGCCTCTCTGTCTCCATCTCTGGTGATCACCTCAAAACTGATATCTATTTCAAGCCCACTGACTCCCACAGCTACCTAGACTACACTTCCTCTCACCCACCTTCCTGCAATCTCCTACTCCCAATTCCTCCACCTCCGCCATGTCTACTCCCAAGATGGGACATTCCACTCCCGAACATCCCCGATGTCCTCTTATTTCAAGGACCGCAACATCCCCCCTTCGGTGGTCAAAAATGGTTCCCATCACATCTCTTGCGTTTCCCGCGCCTCTGCCCTCACATCCCCTCCCCTCAACAAAAACAAAGACAGAATCCCCTTTGTCGCCACATATCACCCCACCAACCTCCATATCCAATGAATCATTCTCCACCACTTCCGCCACCTACAATTCAACCGCACAACCAAAGATATATTTCCATCCCCACCCCTATCTGTCTTTCATAGGGACTGCTCTCACCGCGACTCCCTCGTCCACTCCACACTCCCTACCAACCCCACCTTTCCCTGCAACTGCAGGAAATGCTACACCTGCCCCTACACCTCTCCCCTCACTTCCATTCAGGGCACCACATTAGACAAAGGTTCACCTGCACATCCGTCAACATGGTCTACTGCATCCGCTGCTCCTGACATGGCCTCCTCTACATCGGTGAGACCAAGCAGAGGCTCGGAGATTGCTTTGTAGAGAACCTGAGCACTGTTCACGATAAATGACAACACCTTCCAGTTGCAAACTATTTCAACTCCCCCTCCCACTCCCTGGACGACATGGGCCTCTTCCAGTGTTACAATGACTCCACGTGGAAACTGGAGGAGTAGGGCTTCATATTCCGCCTTGGGAGCCTACAGCCCTATGGCCTAAACTGGACTTTACCAGTTTCAAAATCTTCCCACCCCTGGCCGCATCCCATGACTAACCCTCCCTCTTATCCCTGTCTCCTTGACGTGTCCGTTCTTCCCTCCCACCTATCTGCTCCTCCCACCTCACTGACCAACTCCCACCATTACCTACCTGCAATCACCTATCACCATCCCACCAACTTACCCAACTCCACCCCTCCTCTCTCTATTTATTTCTGAGCTCCCCTCCCCTTCCCCATTTCTGAAGAAGGATCCTAACCCAAAATGTCAGCTTTCCTGCTGCTCTGATGCTGCCTAGCCGGTTGTGTTCCTCCAGCTCTACACTGTGCTAACTCTGCAGCTCTTCTCGTTATTTTAACTTTCTGTTCTTCAACATGAGTTCTTAACATTTCTGGAAGTGAGTTTTTGAACTCCTCCAACAGAATAATCTCTCTACAATCCTCATATATCTTTCCTATCTTTAATGCTCTCACTCATCTATCAAAGTTGCTCTGTTTAAATCTTTCAAATTCAACATAAGTCTGACCTAGTTCCTCTCTTATATTTCTGAACCATTCTTTTTATGCTTCTGGTACTAATTCGTAGGCATTCAAAATAGCCAGCTTACTTCTTCATATTCTTTGACACTTCATCTGACAGAGCTGCAAACACCTCAGTAGCCCTGCCTACCAACTTGGTCTGAATTAACATTAATTACATATTCTCGAGCCAGTTGATCTGCTTAGCCAATTTCTCAAAGGAAATGAAAAAGGTTTCTACATCTTTCATTGAATTTTGGTAACATTTTGACATATTTGTATATACCCTACCAGGTCTTTGGCTACCATGGGTTTGCTCATCATCACTCTCTTCCTCACTACCCCTATCTTCTACCTTCATTTCCATTACTTTAAGTCAGCTATCCTGTCTAATTTGCAACTTCTGAAGTTCAAACTTTTCCTCTTTCTCCCATTCTTCTCTCTCTTATTCTTTTTCATCTGCCCTGGCTCTTCTTTCCTTTTCTTTACCTTCCAACTCCAATTATCTAACTTTCAATTTAATTTTTCCTAACTCCAGTGCACTTGCCTCTTTCTCTGCTATACCAAAATGCTTGACTAACTCCTTCACAATTTCAGATTTCCTCTTGTCCCTAGTTAAATCCAAATCTAGTCTGTTTGCTAAATTTAAAAGTATATCCTTCTTCTGTCTTTCTAGACTTTCTTGACAAATTTGGGAAGCATCCTCAAACCCCAGAACCTCTTTAGCTATGTTAAGAGACATTTCCCCTGCTTTTTAGTTTAACCAACCACAAGTAATCAAAATTAAACAGATCTTCTACTTCTCACCTAAGTTTTATCTTAAAGATCTATGACACTAAACCCCAAGTCTGCCTAAACCTGATGGGACCTTTTATACCCTAAATCTGTCCAAATCCATTCAGATCTGTTCAGATCCTGTACATGAACCAGCCAAATCCCAGATTCCAGCACCCAATCTGTTACGAACGCATAGGTTGAACCCGCCCCCCCCCCCCCACCCCCCCTCCACCCCCCCCCCTGATAACTAAAGCTGAAACACCCAGACACACTCACCTTGCCTCACAATCTGTCAAAGGAAGTGTAAAAAGTGGCAATATCTGCCCCTCACCCTGCCAATCTGTTATAAAGGAGAGGTTAAATGACATGAACTCCTGACAGTCACTCCATAATCAACAAGTAACAATTTACTCATCTAACTCTAATAGTGAACAAATTAACAGAACTACAAACAAACTCAATAATTCCCCCTTAACTACTAAGTATTTCTGAATAAATCAAAATTCTAATGGTGTGCTGCTCCAATAGATGTAAGTCCCACTTAAATAAACCAAACTAATAGAAATAAATTAAAGCTTAATCTCTTGAAATTACAGTCAGGATAAGTCTTCTGGAATGTTCTTTGCCTTCTCTGCTGTCCTCCAGGCAAGAATGCCTTCTTCCGTCAAATTGTCATGTGAGGAATATTAGCTGGGAGTGCCATAGTACCTTTATTTAGATGGTGCTTGCTCTGAAATCTTAGAGATTTCTGTGAGAGCCAATGATTTTCTTTTTCTTCAGAGCAGTTGGCTATTGAGAGCTGTTCTCTTAACAGATGGCAGTTTGTTCTCACCCTGATTTTCAATGCCCTCTTCTCTTATACCCTTGATGACTTATTAATTTCTTCCAATACGATTGGACTGAGGTTGTTAAAACCATCAGATTTAAATTAAATGGGCTTTGGTTTATAGGGCCTGCTTAAAATTAATTGCCTAAATTCAAAACCTGTTGTCTTGGTTAAAGTACTGCATTGCCTGCTAACAGTAAAGACTTTTGATACAATGCTTCAATTTCAAGAACTCCCTATGCACCTGCTGCTGCCTGTAGACTTTTTTTAAAATCTCCAAACCTAAAAAACACACCTTTTGAAGGGACCACGCACTCTTCCCCCTATCATTTTACAAACAAATTCTAACATCCTGCCTTCCAATCCACAAGTACTATACCAACTTCACAACACTCTTGATGGCATTGTCAGTAGCCCCTTCCATCACATAACTGATAACTGAGAATAGACTGATGGAGCAGTAATTAGCCAGGTATTTGTTGACAGGACATAAATGGGCAATCTTCGAAATTGCTGGGTAGTTGCCAGTGCTTGGCTAGTGGCTTGGCTAGTTCAACTGCACAAATCTTCAGTAAATTTGCAGGAATATTGTCAAGGCCTTTAGCTTTTGTAGTATCCAGTGTCTTCAGCCATTTGTTAATTGCTAGTGGAATGAATCCACTTGGTCAAATACTGACATCTGTAATGCTGGGAATCTCTGGAGTAAGCTGAGATGTCTGTTCAGCAGCTTGAAGTTGAAGATGGATGCAAATGCTTCATGCTTGTATTTTGCACTGATGTGCTGGCCTTCCATAAATGCTCGGGGTATTTATGGAGCCATCACCTCATATTATTTACTTTGTCCACCTCCATTAATGACTGGATGTGGCAAGACCGCAAAAACAGATCTGGTCCATTGGTTGTGTGATTGCTTAGCCCTGTTTATTGCATGTTGCTTCTGTTGTTTCTACTTGTGTACTGTTCTATGCTGTAGTTTCATCTGACGGACACCTCATTTTTAGGTATGTCTAGTTTTGCTCCTGGCATGCCCTTCTCGACTCTTCATTGAGTGAGGCTTGGCCCCCTGCCTTGATGGTAATGATAGAGTCAGGGATAACATTGGGCAATAAGGTTATGGATTGTGGTTGAATACAATTGTACTGCTGCTGGCTGATAGCATGAATTCCCAGTTAGAAATCTGATCCACTTAACATGGTGGTAGTGAAAACATTGCATGAGGAAGGGAATTCACAGGACGTCATCTCCACAATAGCTGTGAGGTGCTCACTCTAACAAATACTGTCTTGGACAGATGTATCCGTGACAGGCAGAATGGTAAGGGCGTGGTCAAATAAAGTTTTCCCTCTTGTTGGTTCCCTCACCATGTGCCACAGCCCCACTCCAGCAGCAACGTTCTTTTCGATTTGGTCAGCTCATTGTTACTGAGCCATTCTAGGCGAGGGAAATTGAAGTCCGACAGTCAGACTGTATTTGTCATCATTAATCCCTCTTTCAACTAGTGTTCAACATGGAGGAGCACTAACTGATCAACCAAAGGTGAGTGGTAAGCAATAATCAGCAGGACATTTCCTTGCCCATGTTTGACTGATGCAATGAGATTTCATTGGATCTAGTATCAATGTTGATGGAAACGCTCTTCCAACTGTATTCTGTTAGGCAGCTGTCTCTGGTTGGTGTGTCCTAGCATTAGGACTGGAAATATCCAATACTGATGATAATGTCTGGGACACTTTCAGTGAGATACTAACCCATAAATGTGACAATGGCAAAATATTGTTGGACCAGTCAGTGGTACTGGTTTCCCAATTTCGGCAAAAGTCCCCAGATGTTTGCAAGGAGATAGTTATAGTGTCAACAGGGCTATGTTTGCCATTATTGCTTCCCATGCCTAAGTTGATGCCAAGTGGTCCATCCAGTTTAATTTCTTTTATTAGACTTTGTATCAGTTTGATATAATGGAATGGTTTGCTAGGCCATTTCAGAGGATATTCGAGGGACATCTACTTTGGTGAGGCTAGATTTACTTATATGTTAGCTAGGTGAGGATGGCATATTTCCTTCACTAAGGGACATTAGTGAATCAGGAAGGTTTTGGCAATAGGAGTGGCAGTATGCAAAGTAGCTAACAGGAAAGTAGCAAGGAACAGTTAGTTTTTGGACAGGAAAATTATAATTAGTTTCCCCCACTGCTTTTCATGATTTATATTTATAATCCAGACTTGGATGTGCTTTAAAATTAAATAGGTTAACAATTTTGACGTTTTCAGATGACACAAAATTTGATGTATTATGAACTGTGAAGAGCATTGTGATTAACTTAAAAATTATATTGACAAAATAGTGGAATGAGAAATTTAATGTGTAAATGTATATTTTATACAATCAATTTTATATATATATTTAATAAATAAAAGATACATTTCTAAAATGAGTTAAGGAGCAGAATGTCGTAGGGGCATATGTATACAATTCATTGGAATTGACAAGAGATGGTGGGGCAATGGTTAAAAAAAGCTGGTTTGGAGCAGTTAATATTTAAAAAGGAACCCCAACTCTCATTCTAACCAATTAAACAAAGCCATAAGATTTTATTTTTTGTTTAACAAAACACCAACTTTGTTATATAAAAAATGAATTAATCAAAACAACTATTATTAATTTAATGATATTGTTCACGATGATGTATGTTGTGTACTCTTGTTTATTTCTTGCTTCCCACAAGACAAGACACATCAATTTTATAGTTATTTACTTCTGAATGGACCACCCATAGCTCTGGCTTTCATTTACCCTTTTTTGATTGTGGATGATTTATTCTCTTGTTCTTCCAAACTAACCTGCTAGTAACTTTTGTTTTTACAAAACCCAACTTTTACCAGCAAACACTCGTATAAAATTAAACCAGAGAACTTCCCAAAGCTCTATGTATCTCCATAACAATGTTCTAGGATGTCCTCAAACTGACTTCTTGATTCATTATCCTTTATTTCCAATTTCTATTTTGATCCAATCATGTAAGTGGCTTTTCTAAGCTTCCAGTTTACAGGCACTTTTAAACTAATTTAGCTCTAACTCAAAAAACAAAAACATCGCTGGGGCTGTCATTACTGCAAAGTTTACAGACATTGTATCTCCACTACTTCAGCTATGTAAGCCTGTTTGCTGTTTCACTGCTGTGTTCTGACATTTTTAATCTACCACCTAAACGTATTCTTAAATCTAAAGTTACATTCTAAAATGCATGAACTATGAACTAACTATTTACAGCAATGGCACTTGCAGCTTTCTAAACTGAGGGATAGGACTGAAGGTAATGGCTGTCACTGCGGCCCAGTCCACCATGCAGAAAATTCTGGGCAACCATTACACTGCCACGACTGGAATGCCCATTGGAATTCAACATGTTTCAGGCAGTTTGCTGCCTGATGTCAAGGCTTCCATGGTGAAGATCCCAATTCCATCAACTGCCAACCAATCGAATGGCCAGTAGATCTTCCGTCCTTGCAGCACCAAACACACAAATACCTCCAGCAGGTATTTTAGAAGGTCACTCTGGTCAATCGTGTGATTATGATGTCGGGTTATTGAGCAAGATGGAGGGGAATAAGAGAACTTTTGAAAAAGATGACCCTATCTGGAGATCACAGGGTTTCTGTTCATGGATCCGTGCTCCCTTCCCCTGCTTGTCTATGGGGAGTCCGACAATGTTTACTCAAAATGTGAATTAATAACATCAATTGACCTCCTGGCCAGAATGAAGTTCTCAAATTCTCCCTCTCCCTCCACTGTTACAAGAAGAGGTAAGAGATGCTAAGTGCAGTTTGGGAATGGCAATAGGCACTCTATTCCCCACTTACACCCCCATTCTAAGGCCTCCTCCACCTTGCAATCTATTCACAAGATTCAGTTACATTCTGCTTACAGAGTACAAAAGCAAGAAAGTTATGGTGAACCTTTACAAAGCATTGGTGCACATTGGAGTATTGCGTTCCATTCTGGGTAACGCACTTTACAAAGGACATGAAGTCATTACAGAGGGTTTAGGAAAGATTTACAGGAATGATTCCAGGATGCAGAACTTCAATTATCTGAACATTTGAATAATCTGGGACAATTCTCCTTAGAGAAGAGGTTTGGAGAAGATGTATAATGGGTTTTCAAGATCACGAAGTGTCACAGACAATGGGGGATGGCAGGAATTGAAACATTAATTGCATTTCTCTATTTCAGCCAAGACCGCTAGGTATTGTTTGATTTACTCGTTTTGCTTTTAACTCACATTCCTTAATAACTTAGGCCAAGGGGTGTTTTCCAAACCCTTGATTTGTAGATTGCTTTGTAGATTTGTAGATTTGTAGTCCTTTAAGGTGAAATCAAAGATTGAGTTTATTAATAAAATGTTCAGAACATAGGAATTTCTTTGATCATCCATTCAAAATACACAAACATTCAGGAAATTGAGGAGGACAGGAGGGGAGGTGTGTCACTTATAACCTATTTCTGGTATAACCAGAGGTATTATAAGCTATAACTTCCCAGAACTCAGTGTGTTGTAATAGTCTCCTTGGTGAGCTGGGTCTAGTAGTTTCCAGCCAGCCACTTGGAGACAGAGATAGAGGGTCTCGGGGAGGCAGGTGATTCAGTCTGGAGTTCTGCTTGACCACCCCCCACCCCACAACCTGTAGAGATCAGATAACAATGACTTGAAATTCCAGAATTGTGCATTAAGGCAACTCAACCAGCTCAGATTTCAGTCACGTGGTCAAGACAAACATTTCAGGTACTGATGTGCCCATCTCGGTGGGCTACTTGGAAGGTCATTCAACCTAATAAAATGCTTTAACTATCATCAAGCTTTCAATTACAAGTTGATGGGCTCACTGAAAAAGCGGTGGTCCTCATTTTAGTGTAATTCATCTTGATATTTTCCCTTTATCTAGAGCCAGCTACAGACAGATGCCTCATCTCCAAGACATAGAATCATAGACTCTGGCAGCACAGAAACTGACTGTTTGGTCCAACCAGTCCATGTTGACCACAATCCCAAGCTAAACTAGTCCCACCTGCCTGTGTTTGGCCCACGTCCCTCCGAACATTTCTTACTCGTATAATTATCCAAATGCCTTTTAAACCTTGTAACTGGACCTGCCACCACTCACTTTGTAAAAAAATTGCTCCTCATGTCTTTTTTAAAATCTTTCTCCTCTCAACTTAAAAATATGCCCCCTAGTCTTGAAATCCCCCACTCTAGTGAAAAGACACCTGCCATTCACCTTATCTATTCTCCTGATGATTTTATAAATCTCTGTAAGGTCATCTCTCAACCTCCTACACTCCAGTGAAGAAAGCCCCAGCCTCTCCTTATAATTCAAATCCTTAGTCCTGGCAACATCCTGGTAAACCTCTTCTGAACCCTCTCCAGGTTAAACATATCATTCCTATAAAAGGATTACCGTAACTGGACACAGTAGTGCAGAAGAGACCTCACCAACGTCCTGTGCAGCCTCAATATGACATCCCAACTCCTATACTCAAAGGTCTGAGCAATGGAGGCAAGCGTGCTAGACACCTTCTTAACCACCCTATCTACATGTGATGCACATTTCAAAGAATTATGTACCTGGATCCCTAGATCTGTCTATTCTACTACACTTCCTTGCATGTTGTAGCATTTCAAATGTTGATCTAAATACTTCTTAAATATCGTAAAGGTACTCACCTTTACCATCTTTTCAGGCAGTGAGTGCCAGATAACCACCACCTTGGGGTGAAAAAGAAATTTTCCTTAAATCCCCTCTGAAATAACTGTCCTTTGTCTCAAATTTATGTCCCTTGGTAATTGACCCCTCTACTAAGGGGAAATGTGTATTCCTATCGATCCTATTTGTGCCCCTCTTAATTTTGTCGGCATCAGTCAGGTCTCTTCTCAGCCGTCTCTGCTCCAAGGAAAGCACCTCTAGCCTACAATGCATATAAAGTGCTGTGTATTATATATAAGTAAGCAGATTGTGAGAAGTCCAATAAATAAATAGTGTAGTGTACTGCAACATTTTGTTACATTAAAAATGCAATATAAAACAAGTTGTTGTCATGCTCAATGATTATTGTTTAATTTTATGTGCTTTTTTAAAATTTATATTTCAATGCTTTCAAGGTGTCTGACATTTTTCTGCGTTATCTTGTGGCCTGATTGTGATATATGTAAGATTGTCAAAGCACTTTATTCACGACACCAATATATCATTTGATGAGTATCATGCTGCTGAAATATCATAGCAATATATCATTCAAGATGTAGCACGGTGCTAAAATATCAGCGTGGCATTGCTAGGCAGTGACATCAGCATCACTGTCTTGTGAAGATCAGACATGTGACGACTACTGAAAAATACATGAGAAAAAAAGCACAGCATTAGCAGAAGAAAAAGGGAAAGTAATATTAATCAGAGCAGTTTCTTCTGCACAAAACAGACCTTTGCTTCAAATACAACAACAACAACACAATCCTGAGGAAGGGTCACCGGACCCGAAATGTTAACTCTGTTTTTTCCTTCACAGATGCTGCCAGACCTGCTGAGCTTTTCTAGCAACTTTGTTTTTGATCCTGATTTACAGCATCCGCAGTTCTTTCGGTTTTTATTTCACTTCATATACCTCACTTCTAAAGTCTTTAGTTCCTCAAAGGGACCTAGTACTATGTTTCCCTAGTTGGATTACTTAGAATCATTGAGCCCTTCTATCACGATCACATGGATTGTTTGCAGAATTGCAATGTACATCAGCAATTACCATGTATCTAACCCACATCTTCCTGTCACTTCAAAAGAAAAGAGCTCCTAACAACTATGCAGTAAACAGAATGTGAAAAGTCCAATAAGTAAATATGTTTGCTAGCTAATCACTTCAGTATGATTCATCTCAACATTTCGTAGAGTCATCAAGTTTTATATCATGGAAAGAGGCCCTTCAGCCCATCATGTTCACACCAATTATCAAGCACCCATTTAGCCTAACCATTATCAATTCATTTGATTTTACACCACCCTTTTAATTTGCAAGATTTAGGAATTGGAAAAGAGATTGGAAAGCCTTCCTTGATCTAAATTCAACATTGTTGTTTCTGTTTTATAGCCTGAAATGGACACAACAATCATTAATTTAGTTGTGTAGGATATTTTATTCTCTCTACAAGTGTTTTCCAGTGGGTAATATATTTTGAGGCCTTCTTAGGCAACTCTGATGGCTACCTGAAGTGACGATGAAGGGAATATCATTTCCAAGTATGTGCAGATTAGGTAGATTGGCCATGGTAAATTGCCCATAGTGACCAGGGATGTCCATGCTAGCGGGGTCATCATGGGAAATGTGGGATTACCAGGACAGGATAGGGGAGTGGGTCTGGGTGGGATGCTGTTCGGACATTCGGAGAGGATTCGATAGGCTAACTGGCCTGCTTTCTCACTGTAGGGATTCTTTGATTTCAGAACTAAATTACAATATCACATTTTTAGGACTTGTCAGAGATTGTTATTTTTAAATTTTGCCTGATATTTTTTGGACTTTAACAGCCAGATCAATGACCCTTAAAGAACTCCCTTCCTTTGCTGAATTCCTTATTGTTTCTAACTAAGCAATTCCCAGCCTCATCCCAATTAAATATTTCCATGGGCCTGAGAATCAATAGATGTTTGATAGGTGTCTGCCCCAAAAGGCAAGCCAGATCAAGGCACCTGAATGTTTCACATAGTTTACCTGTAAGATTATGGTAAGGCCCAATAACATATTTAGAAAGCTTCTTGGGCATCTCAAGTTACAGCACATGTGTGTTGCCAGAATTATGCCTGGTTCAGTTACTTCAATATTTTGCCTGCCTGTCCTTCTGTCCTCTCACTCGCTCACTCACTCTCATAGTCTGTGTATCTTTCTCTTCAACTCCAACGAAGGCTTGCATGAAAAACCAAATGCAAATTCAATTACATGCTTATGAAATGACAATAGTGGCAAGATGGCTTACCATGATGCTTAACAATCAATGATTAGACAAACGTAAGTTGCAACCTAACTAAACTCATGGCCTATCTGAGACTACATTACAGGTGATTAATAATAGACTGAAATTTCCTGAATTTCCAATATAAAAGGATTGCTAAAATGTGGCACACAGGCAAAGCTTTCTTTCTTCTGCATATCAGGACTGGAATGCAAGAAACCAAACTTTGAAAGGGAACCCCAATTTATACAGCAAACGAAGGGGCTGTTGATTGGTTTGATCATGGTTTACATGAAAATGCAGCAGAATCTGTTAAATGTCAATTTTAGCTTGATGATTAACTGTAGACCAGGCACTTAGACACTGATTAGTTAGGGCATTGTTGTGAGTAATGCAGGGGAAATTAGTAGTCTCTATAGCCTTTCTCAATGAAAAAAAGTAAAATGCATATACAACTGCCTTTTGCCTGCACAGAGCAGGATGTTGTATGTTAGTATGTTTAGCTTCTAGTACACATTAGTGAGTGCTCAATGAACCTTCTGAGGAAGTTCCGAGGAAGGGTCACCGGACCCAAAACGTTAACTCTGTTTTCTCCTCCACAGATGCTGCCAGACCTGCTGAGCTTTTCCAGCAACTTTGCTGAACCTGGTTGATAATCTTAGATTGGTTTCAGGAGTAAGTCGGAGCACAGTCGGTATTATTAAGTAATTGTCGTCCAATAATAGAATAAAATCTAGTAGTGCACACTATATTCTGGTTCCTGCAAGGTTGATGGAGCATTGTCACCATGCTGCTTTCTGTATACAATCAAAGGGACATGTTTGATATGGTTTTAAGGTGGCATTGTTCCTAACAAAAAAAAATTGTGTGTATCTGTTTTTTGCTAATTTGATACTAAACCACTTCTACATCTGTTTAATCAATACAGCTGCCGAAACTCTCTGCTGCTTATTTACAAAGCCCCGATGCCATTCAAAAGACCAGCTACGCAAAGTTCCTGGATTTGTGAAGTTGATGCATTGATGTTGAGGCTCTAGTCAATAAAAAGAAGGAGGCATGTATCAGTTATAAATAGCTGGAATCAAATGAATCCCTTGAGGAGTGTACGGGGAGTAGAAATACTCTTAAGAGGGAAATCAGAACAGCAGAAAGGGGACATGAGATAGCTTTAGCAGATAAGTTTAAGAAGAAACCAAAGAGATTCTACAAGTACATTAAAGACAAAAGAGTAACTCGAGAAAGAATAGGCCCCTTAAAGACCAACGAAGCCATCCATGTGTGGAACCAAATGATATGGGTGAGGTACTAAATGAATATTTTGCATTGGTATTTACCATGGAGAAAGTCATAGAAGATAGGGAACTTGGGAAAATAAATAGTGATGTCTGAAAAGATTCCACATTACAAAACAGGAGGTGCTGGGGTCTTAAAATGCATAAAGGTAGATAAATCTCTGGGACCTGATCAGGTGTATCCCAGGACATTGTGGGAAGCTAGAGAAGAAATTGTGGTGCCCCTATCACAGATACTTGTATCATGACAGCCACAGGTGAGGTGCCAGAAGACTGGAGATTGGCTAATGTTGTGCCATTATCTAAGAAAGACGGGAAGGAAAAGCCAGGGAACTATAGACCAGTGAGCCTGACATTAGCGGTTGTTGGAGGGGATTCTGAGGGACAGGAGTTACATGCATTTGGAAAGACAAGGACTGATTAGAGATAGTCAGCATGGCTTTGTGTGTGGAAATCGTGTCCACGAACTTGACTGAATTTTTTTGAAGAGGTGACCAAGAAGATAAATGAGGGCAGAGTGGTAGACATTACCTACATGGACTTCAGCATAGCTTTCAAAAAGGTTCCGTTATTATAGACTGGTTAGAAAGGGTAAATCACATGGGATCCAGGGAGAGCTAGCGAATTGGATACAAAATTGACTGAAAGTTAGGAGACATAGGATGGTAGTAGGGGGTTGTTGTTCGGACTAGAGGTCTGTGACCAGCAGTTTGCCGCAAGGATCATTGATCTTCATTTGTCAGAGCCTTAACAATGGGAATTGGGACATCATGTTGCAGTTGTACAAGACATTGGTGAGACTGCCTTTGGAGTATTGTGTACAATTCTGGGCGCCCTGCTGTAGGAGGAATGTTATTAAACTGTGACCTGGAAAAGGTTTGGAAAAGATTTACAAGAATATTACAGAGAATGTTGGGTCTGATAAGGAGAGGCTGGATAGGCTGGACTTTTTCTCCCCCATAGAACATAGAAGGTTGTGGAGTGACCTTATAGAGGTTTATAAAATCATGAGAGGCATAGATAAGGTGAATAGCCAAGGACTTTTCCCCAGGGCAACTTTTTCACATGAAGGGTGGTGCATGTATGGAACGAACTGCCAGAAGTGGTAGAGACAAGTCTAATTACAACACTTAAAAGACTTTTGGACAGGTACATGAATAGGAAAGGTTCAAATGAATATAAGCCAAATTCAAGGAAATGGGACTAGTTCCGTTTAGGAAATCTGGTCAGCATGGATGAGTTGCACCAAAGGGTCTGTTTCCATGCTATATGACTCTATGTAAGTTCATGCTCCAATGTCCAGGATCAACAAAGCCCTAGTTAGTGATGATACCATAAGTATGATTTGTGAATTACACAGCAAATTGCTCGCCTCTTATTCTTCTATCTTATATCTACACTCTGCTGTTCCAAATATTGTCAGTCATGGGGGATTTTTGACCTTGCTGATCACTGCACAGTATTAGGTATTCAGAATAATTAAGCAGTTGGTATGGTCTCAAAAGACATACTCATGCTCTACAAAATACTGGGAGGGGAAGAAGAGCAGCACAGGCTGAGAGTCAGTCATCTGGGTAGAAGACACAGCCAGATGAAGTCACAAACACAACAACACAATACTGACAAAATGAAACCAATATGGTTAGCAGGTTAACCTGAGGCAATTCTTTAGCAATTTTAATACTAATGTTGAATGTCACACAAACCGTTTCATGTTACAAGTATGAAAGGTATTCTGAGTTAATGATACTTCAGCAGAAATGCCTCGCTGCATTTTCCCAGTCCCTCAACAACACATCAGTATTCTCAACGCCTCGAGGAAAGTGATTTTTCAACCCAGCTTTGAGCAGTGAGAGTTCGTGAGTGGCAAGAGTCTGATTGGCATTAACACTTCATTAATACCTAATCTCACCTCATTTATGTGCAATTTTGTATTCTCCACATAGCAAAATGAAACCAGATAGAGAATATTCAGACTTAAAAATCAGAATGGATACCTGGCTTCTCCAGTACTCTGTTCCTCCAGGCTGCCATATTGATTAGTAGATTCTAACATCTCAAGAATGCTCCATTAGCAGTGACAGTCTGCAAGCCGGCCACAGAGATTAGCATCAGACAAACACCAGCCTCATCAAAACTCTGACCCACATAGAGTACAGTTCACCACTTCACTGCTGCACTTTTATTGTATACTGCAGCCAGGCCAATTTGCATGCAGGGCCAGGTATCCATATCAAGCAGTGGAACAGAGTTTACTTCAGATCTCTTCACTTGCAGTCTTAGCATGGACTTACAGTGCACCTACTGGGATGCTCATAGGCCTATCTTGTCTTGCCATTTTGCCCTTTGCCACCTCATTAAGAGAGTAAAGGATCCCAATGTTTCTGTTTTACCTTCCCAATCAGGATAGGCATAAGATCATAAGATATTGGAGCAGTAATAGACCATTTGTCCCATCAATTCTACTCGACCATTTAATCATAGCTGCTATATTCCTCAGCCCCATTCTCCTGCCTTCTCTCCCAAATAACCCCCGATCCCCTTACTCATCAAGAACCCAGCTATCTCTGTGTTATATACGTTCAGTGACTTGACCTTCACAGCCTTTTGCGGTGATGAATTCCACAGAGTCACTACTCTCTGGCTGAATAAATTCTTCCTCATCTCAGTTCTAAAGGGTTGCCCCTTCACTCTGAGGCTGTGAACTTGGGTCCTACTCTTGCCTACTAGTGAAAACACCTTCTCCATGTCCACTCTATGCAGACCTTTCAGTACGCTATAAGTTTCAATGAGATTCCCCCCACATCCTTCTAAACTGCAGTGATATTTTTGAGATGCTTATTATGGGCCAAATATTCATCAGACCACTGGAAATAACTCACCTGCTCTTCAAATTAAGGCCTTGGATTATTTACATCTATCTAAGAGAGTAGATGGGACCTTACTTTAATATCTCATTCAAAAGACAGTAAGACAGAATCAACACACATTTGCACTGGAGCATCAGCCTAGATATTTGTATTCAAACCTCTGGAGCAGAAATTGAACCCACAACTCTCCTATGCAGTGACTAGAGTTCCACCAAATGTACAACACTTAAAATACATCCAACAGAACATACACCATAAAAAACCAAAAGAACTGCGGATGCTGTAAATCAGGAATGAAAACAAAGTTGCTGGAAAAGCTCAGCAGGTCCGGTAGCATCTGTGGAGGAGAAAACAGAGTTAACGTTTTGGGTCCGGTGACCCTTGCTCAGAACTGAAGGTGGCTGGGAAAACGTCAGTTTATATGCAGAAAATAGGGAGGTGGGTGGGGTAGGGAGTAAACGATAAGATAGAGCCCAAAGAGAGAGAAAGACAGTTGGACAGACAAAGGAGTCACTAACAATCAGGCTGGGAGGGTGAATATACACCACATACAGTAAACTTTCTCCATTATTAAGTACTTGTTGTCTGGAATACTTTGTTTTTAAATAGCTGCTGCCTGGAGTTCTTTAGGTTTACCCACAGCAACAGGCCATTCAATCCAACTGATCTGTCACAACACATTCCTCCTCTCACTTTTTGTCCCATTTACCCTGGAGTCTAAAAAAACATATGAATGAGGAACTGGAGTTGGCCTCCCAGCCCCTGAAGCCTGTTCTGCCTTTTAATAAGATCATGGCTGATTGAATTGTAACCTCAAACCTGCATTCTAGCTGACCTCTAATAACATTACATCCAGGTGCTTAACAAAGATCTATCTACCTCTGCCGTAATAATTCAAAGACTGTGCCTCCACCACCTTTTCGGAAAGACAGTTCCAAAGATGCAAAACATTCTGAGTAAAAGCAAATATGCCTCAACCGTTTTGTTTTAATTGGGCCTCCATATTGCAATTTCTGACTTTGGATGACTTTAAGCCCTCAGCTGTCAATAAACTAAACCCTCAATTTCCTAATGCATCTGGAGTGTTGGCTATTACCGTCCATTGTAAATGGTTTACTCTGTGTTAAGCTTTCCCATTAATGTTTATAAAGGCTTGTTGTCAGCACGGTATCTAGTCCAAAAGCATTGCCGTGAATCTGTTGTACAGTGATGTCTTAGGCAGAGAGGCAAAATACAAAACAGGGGTGACGGGTCAATGCATTGTTATTTCCAGGGATTAGGGGTCCCATAATCTGTACAATGCATTTGTCTGTACGCAATATCTTTTCCCTTTAAAAACCCTAACATTGGTTAGTCTTGGAGCCCATCCTTCATAAGTCAAGTTGATTAGCCCACCCACTCCAAGTGCGGTCACAGTCATTTTCTCCCCTGTTGCACACTTTCAAAAACTGGTTTGATGGAACGTGATGGTGATCACTCCTTGGCTAATGACTTGCAGTTTCTGCCCCAATGTCTCAGTGAGCTCCTACTGTCTAAATTCATAGGCTTTACACCTCTACCCACCCCAAGTCCCCATCTAACCCATCTACACTTTCCTATATCTGCCTAACTTTCCTACCCAGCCCCTGGCTTATGGGTGATCATGCCTGGTGTGATCAGACACTACCTCCAACCCCTTGCAAGACAGCTAGTGCTTGTGAATCAATGTAATTTGGTCACTTGCAACAGGGAGGTCCTTTGGACTGTGGGCTGAATGTATCAGGCACACACTTTACTTTCCAGTTCGCATCTTTCTCAATGTCTAGCTTGCTTTTTCCATATGGTAAAATAAGAAATTGAATATTAATGAGGTAAATTGGACTATTTACACAGTGGTTAACAAGCAATAAATCCCTTTAATTAGTAACTCAACACTGCCTGACGAGAAACTTGCCTTGCCACTTGTCAAAAAGATAAAAGATGGACTGAGATGCTTCCAATGTTGAGATCCAATGTGGACATCAAACTTTTCGACCAATTCTGCCAAAAAGTTTGCCACAATTTACATCACACAGACTCCCGTAAGATTCCACTCATTGTTTTAGTTTCACCCTTGAGTCTTCTGAAAGTTATCGGGTTGTTTGGAAGTTATAACGTTTACTTATACACATTTTAAATCGTTATTTTAAATGGCCGGGGTGACTAGTTTAGTGCGTTAGAAACAAGGGCAGGAGAAAGAAAATGATTTGGTGCATTATTCAGATGCCCAGTGACACAGAAGAGGCAGAAGCAAATTCGTTTAGAAACAGCGCAGGTTTATTTTAAAGAGAAGCAGGTCTTTCAGAGAGAAAAGGACTGTAACAGATACAGCAGAGTTTAGTAGTCTCTAAAACAATCCAGGAGAAAATAAAGGAGGCCCTGAGTGGTTTAATGTCTGTAAGAGAAAATCCTCAGAAACAGAAAGCTGTGGAAGTGGAGTTTAAGGAATCCATGATTACTTATTTGCTTGTAGGTTTCTCGCAATTGCAGGTAAATACCTGATAGCCAAGGATGCAAAGGCTTCCAACTGTTCAATAAAGGTCTTGTCATACTACTTTTATTGATACGTTGGTATTCTTGACAATAGCTCTATTGTGCTTTGATATTTTCCCTAAATATATTCCATAATGGCATTGTATCACATTCATCTTAATCAGAAGAACTAAGTGAGCGGCGTTAACATTTTGATTAAGGGTCTCAGGAAGAGATCGTAACTAAAGTAACAGCATTGAATGAATGCAGAAATTCCCTGAAAAGAAACCAATTACAGCTGCATCAACTAAACAGGGAACTTCAGAGCAGAGACTGGTGACCGTTTATTAAGGTTTGAGTATCTACAGCTTGTTGTTGTGAATTAAAGGATCAAATATTTATTTCTGGTGTTTTCAATTAGATTGTTTAAACAAGTTCTTGTATAGTGTAATTTAGTCAGTATTTTTGCGTGTAATCTACTTTTACTTTTCTGCGTTAAAAGTGTGTAGCTAGCCTCTTGCAATAAATTCGGTGACTGACCAGCATATTTATCAAATAGTTAAAATAAAATGTAGTGTCAATGAAGTTAAGATATCACTTGTAAAGTATTTCCAGAATTTCTGATGACATGAGGGTATCCATTGCTTTCTCAATGGACTGATTTTCATTCCAGGATCGTGCTTGAGCCTTTCTAAGATGTAGTTGCAATGGTTCATTTATTTGTGGGAGATATGGTAAAAATCTACCCACTTAGTTGACCATTCTCATGGACCGCTGCACTTGTGTAATATTTCTAGGTGATGGGAACATTTAGATAGCCCTCGTCTTCCATGGATGTGCCACAATACCTATGACATGAGGAATACAATTCAGAGATTTGACATTAAGTTATGAGAACACACTTTTTTTGTTCAGTATGAGTCCTGCACCCAGCAAAGCTTTCAGAATTGTCTTCTGTTGTGTTCAGTTTCAGTTAAGTGATGGATTAAAATATCATCCTTATAGTTAATGATACCTTATATTCTGTCTTAGATGATGATTTTCAGATTCTTTGGAATATTTTAGATGCAGAAATAATACAAGAAGGTAAACAATTAAAACTTAAATGTTGTTTTCCCCTTACATAGATTTTTCTTGAGAATTTTTCTGATGAATGCAAGAAAAAATCTGCCACAAAAGGGATTATAGAAGATATCACAGAAGGAAAGTGGAGTTGAGGTTTATCAGATCAGCCGGGATCTCATTGAACAGCTGAGCATATATGATGGGCTGAGTGGCCTACTCCAGCTTCTACGTCTTAGGTATTACAAGGGAGTCAAAATACTGAGACATTAAATCTTTATCAGGTTCCCAAATACTTCCAATAAGTGAGAAATAGAAAGACTTGCAGCTATTCTTTGGAGGTTTTCTTTCTTCTGAATTCACAGACTTTTAAACAAAACCAAGATTAGAAACGATTGCTAAGTAACCCCACATGACACCATAGTTCTTCCAAAGCTGGGTTTTCCAGAAATTAAGGACAATAGACCCCATCTCTTATTTCCTTAAAAGTTTTACTTAGCTGTTTTTCCAAAGTCACTTGACTTTCTGCAATTAGCAAGTGGCTCAGAGCCCACCTTAAATTGTTGACTACAGTTTTGTTTTTGAAAATAAAACCTTTATTCCAGAAAGTATCCAAGCATTCAATATCTTTCAGTTTTTCACTTGATTCAAAAATAAGCATTCCCAAAGGTATGGTAGAATTCATTTGTCTTAACGATAGGATATTGTGACTTCATTCTTTCAGTAAATCATGGAGATTTTGATTTATTTAAAAAGAACATTAACATTCTCTACAGGGATCACGACAGAATATGAAACATTAATATTCTCTACAGGGAACACAACAGTACATAAAACATTCCGGTAAATTCACTTAGCTTACCAAGTGGGAGCTGAGCTTGAAGGGCATGAGATATAGATGTAGCCAAATTCATATTCAGATACTTGAGTCAGGTCCCTGAGTTTACTTTGAGGACAAGAGGCACTGCTGAGACTGGAGGGATTCTTGATGAGAGGCTGTGTTCATACTTAATCGTTTTTCTCTTATCGCCCTATTTCTCAGATCTTCTTCTGACACTTGCCTTCTGACTCACAAACTAAAGATGAGGTAAAGAATTTGCTTAGAGTCATAATCATATAGCATGGAAACAGACCCTTTGGTCTAACCAGTTCATGGTGACCATAATCCCAAACTGAACTCGACCTACCTGCCTCTGCTTGGCACATAACCGTCCAAACCCTTCTTATTCATGTACTTACCTAAAAGTCTTTTAAATGTTGTAACTCTCCCCACATCCAGCACTTCCCCGGATGTTCATTCCACACACGAGCCACTCTCTGTATAACAAAATTGCCTGTATGTCTTTTTAAAATCTTTCTCTTCTCACCTTAGAATTATAGCCTCTAGTCTTGAAATTCCCCAAATGCCATTCACCTTATCCATACCTGTCATGATTTTATAAACCTGTATGAGGTCACCCCTCAGCCTCCTACATTCCAGTTAAAAAAAGTCCCAGCCTATCCAGCCTTTCCTCGTAAATCAAGCCCTCCATACCCAGCAACATCCTTACATGCTTACTCTCTCATGACCACCTAATCTTTCATCCCTTTCTAAACTTTAAATAGTAAGAACTAAAAGCTTCCCAATCAATGGAGGAAGAGGAAGGAGTCATTCATGATGAACTAAACACCAGTACCAGCTTAGAAATGGCACTATAGGGGTAAGACATTGAGCATAATAATATAGGAGCTTGTCAGGGGTAAAGTGACAACATACATGCCAGCTTGCTAGAGGAAGAGGTTTCTCATGAGTTGTGCTAAAATGAGATGAGCCAGACTGCAGAAGAAGGCTAAGAGGTGGGAAAACTAAATGCTCTGACATTTGCAAGCTTGGTGGAAAGTTATGTCAAAGATCATGAAGAAATCCATTAGCAATTCAGCACAAGGTTTTCGTAGCGATTGGAGTCTATCATTTCTAGCCGGGAATGTGTGATCATCTCTATCAACACCGACATGCAACTCAGCCCCATTAAAGTCTGATGGCATGGTTAAAATCACAGTTTCATTGCAGCACAAACAATCTTCACCAAAGGTCTCACTGTTTCAGGGTCCAATTGCCACTGTTCAAAGGGACATCCAAAGTATGAAGGCAATCTACTGAACAGTTTTCCAACAGATTAGTAGGTTTGCTGAGGAGCAACACTGGGAGAGTGGCAATGGCTTCAGGAAACATAAACCTGTTGTCCTTTCTACATGTAGGCAACATTCCTCCTCCCACACTGCCTCTCTCCTTATTGTTGCCTCTCAGCCAAATACATTGCTAACAATGAGATTTTCAAGTTAGAAGCCAGGGCTTCCAGCCCAAAGGTATTCAAAATCTCCTGCCAAGACCACCTACAGTCTTCTCAACTGGAAGTTAGCAGCTTTCCAACAGCTACAGTACAAACATGGAAAACACCTTTTTGGAGCACCAGGACAGACAATGGCACACTAGACAGCCACTGAGAGAGTACACAATCATAGAATCATAGAATCCCTACAGTGTGGGAACAGGTCCTATGGCCCAACAAGTCCACAACAGCCCTTGAAGCATCCCACCCAGACCCATCCCATCCCTGAACACTATGGGCAATTTAGCATGGCCAATCCACCTAGCCTGCACATCTTTGGACTGTGGGAGGAAACCGGAGCACCCGGAGGAAACCTACGCAGACATGGGGAGAATGTGCAAACTCCACATAGACAGTCGCCCGAGGGTGGAATCGAATTCAGGTCCCTGTTGCTGTGAGGCAGCAGTGCGAACTACTGGAAATTTTATTTTATGTGCATTGTTTCATGAATTAATTTACATAATTGAATTGGAATGTACATTTCTGGTGGTTTTATTTTTATGTTGGATGAGGGACAAAGTCAGAGATCGAGGAAAAGGGAGGAGAGTGGACCTGCTGGTGAACAAAAAGTGGTGGCTGAGGTTACTGCTATCACTTACGAAAAAGTTAAAAAACCTGATACCACAGTAGAAATGGATCGTGCACATTACAGTTTCTCTCCTTTTCCTGTTCATTAACTCTTGTTGCACTTTATCCATCATCATCTTCTACTTCTCCTCTTCCTTGTGCTCCTACTCCTCAGATTATTACTTGATCTCACTGACTTGAGTCAACAAAAAAGAGGACTGCATGCTTGATATTCTTCAATACAGGGTCTTCAGGAAAGGTAGCAAAAGGTAGCAGTTTAGATTAAGGACATTATGAGAGTGCAAGAGGGGATGTCCTTAGTGAAATCAAAGGCAAAATATATTTTTTGGAGTTAAGGAACAATTTAGGAGCTACTCTGCTGTTTGATACATTTTGTAGGCCCCCAAAGTGTGAGAAGGAGAGAGAGCAATTGATTTGTAGGAATGTCAGTAAGTGGCATTAGAACAATAGTCCGGTTATAATAGGAGTCATTAACTACTGCATATTGAATAAAGCAGTTAAGTTGTTAAAAATACAGAAGGAGAGGAATTTCTGAAGCATGTTCAGGGTACTTTCTAATTATCTTTCTCTGCAGTGAAGGAGGAAGTTTTGTTGCATTTAGTCCTAGAAAATTGAGGTCTAGTGGAGAATGTCACAGAAAGGGGAGCATCTTGAGAACAGTGCCTTTTAGTCATAAGTTCATTTCTCTGAGAAGAGGAACATGGAGTTGTTAAGAATAACACAATCGGAGGACAGCTGACTTCAGTGAAATGAGGAAGATTTAAACAGGTAAATTTGTGTCCATTGAGCCAAAATTGTACTAAATAGAGTCTATTGTTAGGACACAATTTGATGTTATTCAGAACAAAAATGATGTCCACAATCAATGTACACTCTTCTGCCGTGCATTATGATAGATGCTTTATTGGGAATAGCAATAGCATGTATGCAGCTAATGCCCCCCAGAAGAATGCAAAGTAGGCAGCTCAGGATATCAGGAATAAAAACAGAAGTTGCTGGAAAAGCCTAGCAGCTCTGGCAGCATCTGTGAAGAAAAAATCAGAGTTAACGTTTTGGGTCCGGTGACCCTTCCCCAGAACCCCAGAAACACTGAATATAATGCAAGATTTTACTACAATAGAATTTTTCTTTCCCTCTTCTTCTTGTTAAACTCCACTAACTCCTCCATACACTGCTTGACATCTGCCGGGATCTCAGTTGTGGGTTCACCTCCGCTGTGGCTGACATTCCTGTAACTACCGGGTCCGAGCTGGAGCCAGAGGCCTACCCTCATACCTCCTGCTTCCCAAAACCATCCCCCCCTCAGCCCCACCCCCACTCCACATCCCCCGACACTTCTCCTGTCTCAGCTGCCAGTCATCAGATGGCAAGATCCTGACTCCTGTCTCCTCTACCACCGACGCCGAAGCCTCTGCAACCTCAGCACCAGAACTGGTCCCGGCTATGGATCTGGGGCTGCGCGGGTCCCGGGCCCAACCAAATCAGATGGGCCTTTGCCGCCGCCAATGCTGCCTCCAAACACCAGGAGAAGCTGCCTCTGTTGCTGTTGTTACCACACGTGCTTGGGAGGCCGGGCCTGCTCTCACCTTCCTCAGTCTATCTGTCACTGCACGTGGCTTTTCCTTGTGCTGCTCCTGAGACTCCACTCACCCACCACCTGGCTTTGCGCATGCTCCACTTCCATTCCAGGAGGAGGGAAAAGAGAGAAAGCTGGAGGCAAGCTTGACAGATCCCTTCAGCTTGGCCTGTGTGTGAAGAACTAATGTGAGTTCAACACCAGTGACAACAATCAAAATTTCCATTCATGAATGGCATCACACTTCTGTACCTCTGTTACTATCAAAGCTTGACCACAATGAAAAACAGAAAACATCGCAAAAGAAACAAATCAAATTTATCGATAAAATTATGCTATTTCCAAGCAAAGATAAAATAATCACCCTTGGGCATTCCCTCCACTCCTGTTTTCCATTTGTCTTTGTCAGCCTTAGTGTCCCAGTGCACCACTACCCGAGGAGTTGTAGCAATTGTAGGTGGAAGCCTGTTGATGCAGAATATATGATCTCTGTAAAGGGGTCAGCAGTGCACGCTGGCTGGCTGGCTGACAGGCAACAACAAAGGTAACGACAGAGTGACAGGGCAAGAGCAGAAATCTTACATCTTCAGAGAACACAATTGGTTTCTGCTCCCTGAAGACCACTGCTGCCACCCTGTGGTTGTCCCTCATCAATCTTAGTAATTTGCTGCAAAACGGGTTCCTGAACTGCTGCTTTCTTGGAACATCATTGAGCACTGTAATCTAGAACCATGACAACAACAGTTTGCTTTTCCACTGAGGAAATCAGAAATTTCAGAACTCAGAAATTGAGCCACTGCTGTCCACGCTACCATTCAAAGATGTAATACCGTTCATCTGACACTGTATCATGGTTAGGTTTACCAATGTTTGAACTGTGTTTACTACTCATTCCATTTTGAAAGGAAAGACTCCAATTTTTGCTCATTGCTCTGTGCCAACTTGATGTTGGGTTCTTCCATGATTTTTGACATTGACTAAAAGCTTTCTGTCAGGTTTCCCAAATTAGTAAGGATGTTATTATGTATACCATCAAACCTTTGTGTAGGCAAACCTATAAAGTCCTAATCTGTGTCTTCTACAGACGTACGCGTGTGTGACTTTGTCTTTTCAGTGATTTGGCATTTGTTGTATCCTTGCCCCAACGTGATTGCAAAAGCCCAGTATGAGAATGTCTCCATCTTTAGTTTCAGCGACAGCACTGAATGCCGCCTCAGTAATGGCCATTCCGATAATGGCCAACACCATCACTTCCCTGACTGTTTGAGCATACAGAGTTACCTTTTCGTGCCCTTGCTCTTTCTGCCTCCCTTTGTGAGTCATCTTGCCATGTAAGAAGAAGAGAAATGTGCCAGTGCGTGTCATCCAAACTGTTTCATTGATGTGTATATTTCCATAACTGGATCTTTGTAAGCTGTAATATATAGATGTGAGTCTTTCAGCCATTTTAGGTGTGTGAGGCTACCTGTGAAACTTATGGGTTTTTTTTAACAGGAGATAATGTTGCTGGATGAATAATGGGGATGTGGTGAGTTGAGCAGTTGCTGAGATAAGTGGTGTGATGGTGGAGAATGGCATTTGCAGATCAATTCACGGGTCTTGCCATTGCATGTCTTCTAATATCTCATCTAGGTTGTCCAAGCTAGATTCATGACTTTGAGCTCTACGATTATTTGTTCTATTTGTGTTCTAATTCTGAAGGGTTCTGGAGAGCCTCCTGACCCTTTGAGATAAGCGTATCTATTTTGTTTTCTACCAAGACTTCAAAAAACAGTGCTGGAAAGCCTTGGAGGCTGCTCTCTGTCATGCTGAATCATACTTCAATGTTTCTAAAGTCAGATTCACTTTCAGATTCATTGCTCTGGCAATGATGCATCAGCCTTTAAGACAAGCTAGCTTTAAGATGTTTTCATAGTTGATCATGGAATGTGGGCATCCCTGGCAAGGTAGACATATGTCACCCATTGCTAATTGCCTGTGAAAAGGTAGTGGTGAGCAGGCTACTTCGACTGCTGCAGTCTGTGTGTGAAATACACCCACATTGCTGTTGGAGAGGGTGTTCCAGCACTTTGAGTCATTGATAATGAAGGGACATATTTCCAAGTCAAAATGATTTGTGCCTTGTAATTGTAATTTTTCCATGTGCCTACTGATTTTGCTCTTTTGGGTGCTACTAGGAAAACATGGTTTAGGGCTGCAAGGAGCAACACAGAGCCTATAGACAGTGTTGTTAGCATTAGAAGACAAAAGTCAATATAATGAACAGGCAGCAAGAAAATGTTACGCTGTCTGCATTTCAATCAACAGTTGTAAATTAATGCATCATGATGCCAGTGGTCATATTTGGAGCTATCAAATTTAGCTCTGATTGTATTTAAAATGAACTTGAACCGAATTGGATATTATCTCTGATGGTAACACTTTCTAAATTAACTTATTTAATTAACAGATTCAGAAATCCAATTTTTAAGAAGCACATTTTTGGGAACTATATCACTGAATATCTTTTAATAGTCTATTCCAGACTCGAACTGCCATTGTGAGAGCATCAAGTCAGATAACTGGTAGATTGTATCTCACCGGAGGAAAACTACAAGTATTAACGAGAAAAGAAATCAAACTAAAATTAATGGACATAAAGGCAGACTGTAGGAGTTGCCTTTCTTACTAAACGATAGCATCTTATACAATATCCTATGATTAGACTTACAAAGAACAAAGAAAAGCACAAATCAATACGTCTTCAAGGCAGGTATAAATAACGTAAATATGAGATTTTCTGAGTCCTCAGTTGTGATTTCACACCCATTGAAAACAGTTCCTGGGATTTTATGGTCTGCACTTGGGCAAATTTGGTTGTGTACTCAAAAACTATTCTAACTTCTTACTTCACTTCACACATTTAGTGTGCCATCCCCAACCTTTTTTTATCAGCAGTGTTGCTTTTGACAGCATGTCAGCAATGAACATTTGTTTCACTTTCTTGTATGTCACATCCATATGATATTTCTACAAATGAAGTGACATTTTTTTGCAGCCATAGCATGGACCTCAAATACGTTGCTCCCATGCTGTGGTTATGGCTGAGAGCAGCAAAGATCAGATCAAAGTGAATAACGCCAAACAATATACTTCAAAAAATTTGGAAAACACCTGTCAATCAATGATATTGTTGCTCTCAGAACAAGGGTTGTGAGCCTAGACACGTCAGCAGCAATACAGTTTTATTCTTTAAAAGCTTTCCAGCCTACCAGTTCCATTGATTAATTATCCTTTTCTGTGTTCATGCCTTTTTTGATGTTGCAAGTTCTCACAGCTCATGAAACCCAACCACTGGCTGTTAAAGTCAGAATCCTAGGTTAAAGCCACAAATAATTGTTTGTTTGGTATTCAAATCATTGACCTGACTGCTGCACAAATATTTCCCACTTATCTCGAACTTGCACTAGTAAAACCTGAAAATGGTTGGATTATGTCAGACTTGAGACAATGGGCAGAATTTTATGGGGTTTTTTATGGCTAAATGCAAGTCATATTCAGTTTGTTCAAGGGATTCTAGCGGTGAGGTCAGGCAGGTTTCCTTGTTGAACTTGCAAAATGCGTCATATTAGTTTCCATTCACGCCCGTATGGTGTGCATCACAACTGATTTCTACCTCATCTTACCATGTGCCACTCCTGGAACAACTCACCAGATATCCAAGAATTGATGTATCTGGCATGAACACCATCTTTATAGGGGCATTATGCACCTGGACAAATGCTGTTAGTCTGGAACTGCCCTGCACAGTTCCTGGCATTTCCCTGGACATTGCAGACAGGGACAAATTTGCACTCTGCTTTGTGGGCATGGATCTTGTGCACAGGGAGGACTTCCTCTTCCTTCAAGATCAGCAGTGGAGGCCATGACACCAGAACATGCCAGCCTAGTTTGAGGTTGCCACCCAGGTTAAAGCAGTCTCAGCTATCTGGATGAATGCTTACTATTGTTGGAAGAGAGCCATTGTTCTTCCGAACTCTGCCAGAGTAAGTGCCATCATCTTCTCTCTGATAGCTCAGACTCACTCAGCCTCTGCTGCGTACTGTCCTTTCACAATGGCTCATGCTGTGTCACTTGCACTGCAGCGTGCAATGTCTTCCCCACTCACACATTCCCAACACCCAGAAACCACTAATCTAGAACATGTCAGTGTTGCTGCTCACCGTTTGGGACACCTCCCAATATGCACCAACAGTAATAGCTGTGCCACCCACTTTCATCTTCCATCATACATGAATTTTTCTCTCTCATTCCAGAAGGAAAGCAGCCCAAAATAGGCAGAGAAAGTATGGGCAGCATGCTGCCCACCATTTGGCTCCATTCCCCTTAGAGGAGAGGTTTCTGACTCTAACTGCTCTAAGCAGGGCCTAGACTGGTATCAGAGATTGCCCTTATCTCACAGTGCATCCAGGTAGGCTAAGAGTGAGTGAGTACAATGACAGCAAACCAGAGTCCCATGGGCTGGGTGCATATTTCAATGATAGTTGCTGGTGCAGCCTGAATTGCAGCAATGGAGTATAAAAACATCTTGCAAATAAATCAGAGATGTGCCATGAGGGATCCTAGAGGCTGGCACATGTGGATGCCAATGTCAGTAGATGTGGGGTGGGTGTGGCCAGCACTCATTGGGCGTGTCCTGAGAGGTTGGTGCTCAGTGACCAAAATGGACGTTGTTTGGAGCAAGTGATGAGCTCAACCTGCTAAGTACCCGCTCCGGTTTCCATGTCAGGTTTTACTGGTGTCCAATTTGTTGGGCAAGTCCAGTGAGATCACATCCAGAATATTAATGGGGCTAGTTGGGCCATCAATAAGGATGTTAATGTACATTAATTACTGTCAAACTTGCTCCTGCCTGGTCAGAATCTCACTGCACCATCTGTGAAAATCATCAAAGACACGATGTAATGATCTCAACGTCGAGATCACCTTGCCTTACTTCTTGCCCGATTGGCTCACCTCGCACAGAGCTCTGCTCAATGGCACTTAACTCAAGCCCTTCCCCAACAGCTATTGTTTCTAAATATTTCCTCATCACCAACATTAGACTAACTATCTCATACCTAATGGATTTATGCAAATTAATAGGAATAACGCTTGAAATTTGATTTCTAATTTCCATGGTAAGTGACTTATGATCACAAATAAATGATTAACCATGACATAATTGTTCAGTTTATTTACTTTCTTTCAAATGTTCCTGAGAATAACAGTATGTTGCTGAAAGTTTTCATTTTGCACTCATTAAGGACAAATGCAGAGCGCTAAATTTCAATCACAACTATTTATACTATAGCAGAGAAGGATATCGGCAAGTCAACAAAGGGAATAAGTTCCTGCCTTGTGTCTTTATTGAATTACCCAGGAGCTTGAAGAGCTTTTCTTTTATTTCAAGAATATACATTATTCATAAAAAATTTCTTTGTATATACACATCATCACAAAAGTTCTGAGGAAGGGTCACCGGACCCGAAACGTTAACTCTGTTTTCTCCTCCACTGATGCTGCCAGACCTGCTGAGCTTTTCCAGCAACTTTATTTTTGTATCACAAAAGATGATATCAGTTCAGTTCTATACAGTTGCATATCATGTAAATATACAAAAATTGGACTTTGACTTTGTCCAAAATAACCAAAGACGTCTCCTACACAAACAATCCTAATATTTACATACAATTGAGGCACTAGGAGTGTTCAATAACTGAACAGACCCCTATTTACCTTCAGCAGGAAGATCTCAGGCAATGGTTTCTCCCCCACTGCGTCTTAGCAGTCTCTGTTGCTGTCTCTTTGGCAACAGCCCCGTCAGGTCAATTTATGAACCAATCAGCACTCTTCTTTCCAGCCTTTAAGTTGTCGTGATTGTTTCGAAATTTGATGTTCTTACATTGCCCTGAATGGATGGTGAAAATCTGCAGCAATGTATCTCTCTTTTCAGCCATTTGCAAGGTCAGAACTACCAAAAGACTGTTCTTTTATCTCCAAAATAATGAAAAATTTGCCAAACATTCTTTTCCTATTCAGACTGATCTTTTTAAACAAATAACAGTGGATACCTGTGAGTGATTAGGCAGCAGTATTGTCAATGGACTCGGAAAACAACACTAAATATGTTACCTTCAAGCAGATTCAGATGCTGAGATGGAACACATCCTTGAGCTCATTCCCAATGTCACCATAATGTTAAGTTCATGGATCAGATTTTATTCCATTTTGGATTAATTTAGTTTTCACTATTTTAGCTATTATGGCAAGTATTGATATCCAATGTATTTTGTCAGAGACTGTATGCATTTAACTTTTATATTTTGAAATGCAAATTAGCCAATTAGAAGTATCTTATATTTCAGCACAAATACTCATTTTACTTCATATTGTTTCATATGATATTTCTGAGTAAAACATGTTAATTGAATTTTACAGGAGTATTTTTCAGAGTGGGAGGTATCGCTGATTGAAATCTTTCCGAATTCCGGGATACACCAGAGATTTTTTCTGAATTTTGACGGAGAAATGAAAATTAGTTTAAGGCTGTCTGAAATGCCACATTCCACAGATGTTAGAGCTGTGAATTACACCCTAAATTATCAGCAGGAATCCCACCTTCACAAGAATGTAAGCAGCTAGTAATCATGTAACAGAAGACAACCAATGTGGAATGCAGCAAGAGAGAATGAACAATGTTTGATGCAAAAATCACATAGATACGTGAACAAACTTGGACAGCCTCAAAATAATGTTCAATCGCTCCTGAATGAAACAATAGGATTAGTCATGCAAAACACAAGATATATATGAAGTAAAATAAGATACCCTGTTTATTGGATTTGCTATTTACAGTAAATTAGAAATACCAAATACTTTCAGACTGATGCGTGATGGGTAGCCTGTTGAGAAAAGACCCCAGACATGATAAGAGGAAAGGATCTGAGTTCATTCCAACAAATCTTGGCAGCAAAACTTCATTTTTTTTTCCAGCTTAAGAAAAAGTTAATGAAAATCATTAATTCTGCCTGGCTTCCTTTCAGGTATCCATATAATAGCATCTTGAATAATTCTTTAATTACACTTAGGTTTCCCTGGTATGTCATTTAATATTTATTGAATAAATAGCTACAAAGCTGCATTTTTCAATGAATCTCCAAACTGGCAAGCATCCAGGGATGTGCAGTGAAAAAAGGGGCTAAAATTACAAATATCATTTAGGCTTGTGCACTTCCAACGTCAAAAGACAAATACCAGATGGGCTTTCCAATTTCTTTGAAATACAGGTAACTAATTTATTCAAGTTTGTTTCAGGCTAAGTTTTAAGTTATTGGATCCACTATTAACAGGGACCCAACTAGGGAGCAAAGGAGCTCGAAACTCATCAGAGGATCTGGTGAGGCCAGGGATCTGACAACATTACTTATCTTAACTACATATAAGTATATTGTGAGGCTGCATCACATCCAGTGACCAGCCAAATGGACAGCCTAAGGCAAGCTGGAACATCAGAAGCAAGATCATGCAACAGGGGATTTTGCAGAATGGTCCCCAGAATTTGGTTTGGCAACATTGTCTCCAGGTAGAGATCGATGGAGTTGAGGAGAAGCTGGAGGTCTGGGTTGAGGGATACCAAAAGCTTTCATGAGGAGAAGCAAAATACTGCAGCTACTGGAAATCTGAAATTGCTTGAGAAAGTCACTTATCTCAGGAATCAGCAGCTCCTACTTTGGATCAGGGTGGCACTGTGGCTCAGTGGTTAGCACAGCTACCTCACAGCACTAGGGACCAGGTTCGATTCCAGCTTCAGGTAACTGTCCATGTGAAGTTTGCATATTCTCCTTGCATTTGCTTGGGCCTTCTCCCACAGTTCAAAGATGTGTAGGTTAGGTGGGTTAGCCATGAGAAATACAGGGTTACAGGGATTGTTGGTGATGCTCTTCGGAACGTCAGTGTGGACCCGATGGGCCAAATGGCCTACTTCCTCACAGTAGGGTTCTATGATTCTATCAGCTGTTGGAAATTCGACTACTTAAAGCTATGCCACAATTGATGTAATTAGTCCTTGTTCAAAATTTAGTTGATGCCTTACCTACGAAAATGGATTGGATTGCCCAATAATAATATTTTAACCAATCCAAATGTGTCTTGACAGTTAGGAAATTTAGGAGAGAGACAGGAGCATTGTGCCCTAAAATTTAGGCTCTGTTTTCTGACTTGAAAGGAAAGTCAGGTGTTGATATACATTGCAAGAATAATATGCAAAAAGTCATTGGTCATAAAATAAAGATAGCATGATCATAAAATTACTGCCCTTTTACAAAGAATTTGTGAGAGGAATACTTTTCAGTCAGCATACGTTTGGACAGCAGAGATGCAGTAATTCACGAGTAATATTTGATTAATAAAATCGAGGTGATCTCTGAGAGTGAAATAAAGGTTTAGGCCATAAACAATGTAATAGATGTTTGCTGTGGAGGAATCACAGCTAGTAGTGTTGAGATTTCCCATTTCACCATATTGGCAAATGCCATTATGTCCAGGGTGGGTGGGCAGGTTGACAGGATTTAACTCCCATACTTGGAATAATTGGAGCAGTTTATCAGCTCAAAGCCGATCCAGGCCAGCTGCTTGTCAGCGCTTCACCAACACTGTATCTTTGGAAGAAACTGTATAAAGCCAGTCCCTGTACTGTATGATAAAAAAATGGGTTTACATGTTCCTTGTTTAATACCACCATAAGGTCATTTAAACTTTACAAACATATAAATGCTAACTATTCTTGTTATGCCTTTTTCTTAAGGTCTGTTGAGTGGAGCGAAATAAATTTTCAAAGTTTACATGTAATCGTTGTAGTTAAACTATACATTAGGCGAAGCAAGGAATGAACATTGACAAACTTCAAGAATGTAAAATCATGAGAAACAACTTTTTTACCAGCAAAGGGTATGTAATAAATTGGCAATCATCCCAGATGGCTGCTTTTTCATTAGAGGGAAAGAAAACTGGTGGTGAGTTGAACGTGAGGGTCACCATGCCTCTAGAAAGGAGTGAGGTCGAGAAGGCAGGGAGTTTATGGTGATCCCAGTCAGGAATTGAACCCACACTGTTGGCATTACCCTGCATTGTAAACTAGCCAACCAATCTAACCAAGTCCCCCTATGTAATGTGTTAAAATGCAGAAATGTTCATAGCCCTGATTTGCACCCTTAGACTTCAATTTTGTCTTTTTTTTATCCTAAACAGTCCAGTTTCAATATACGTAAGCTTTTCATAATGCCCCTTTCTCAATAGGCAAGTTGGCAAATTTATCCCTGATCCGTGTTCTATAGATGCTTCTAATTTTGGTTTTACAGTATTGGACTCCTACACCCAATTATCAAGCTGATCATTTTCATGTCACACAATATTATTCTTAAGTTTACAGGGCAACTGTCTTTAGTTTGGTATTGTTAACATCTCTCTTTGATTGTAATTACTGCAACATATTTGCACTGATCTTCTCTATTTTTCAGAATCCCACTTTGGCTACTTCTCTTTCAGGAAGAAAGACCTTCAGCAAAACTCTTCTAATACTCTTCGGTCCTTCAACAGTTTTCTCCAAACTCTGTCTGATCATTTTACTGATTGCTTTCACCAGTTAAACTTCCTGGTATTTCACAGAATCATAAAATCCCTACAGTATTGAAGCAGGTGATTCAGCTCATCAAGTCCACACCGACCTTCTGAAGAACATCCCACCTAAGCCCATCCCCCTACCCCATCCCTATAACCTCGCATTTCCCTTGACTAATTCACCTAAGCCTGCACATCCCTGGACACTACAGGTAATTTAGCAAGGTTAATCCACCTAACCGGCACATCTTTGGTCATTGAGAGGAAACCAGAAGGCACGGAGTAGACCCACACAGACACGGGAAGGATGTGCAAACTCCAAAGAGACAATCGCCCAAGGGTGGAGTCGAACCTGGGACCCTGGCGATCTGAAGCAGCAGTGCTAACTGTGTCACCCCTGTGTCCTTTAAACTGTAAATATTTTAATCAATTAAAGTTGATATGAATATAAAGAGACATTGTTTCTATGTACAGTCAAAAGTACAAACTTACAGTGAGATGCTGGAAATGGAGACATAAGTGAGTAACAAAATTGAATCAGATTAAATGAAACAGCATTTAATTCAACAAAGATGTCAGTGTCTGGACAGAGTATAGAGAATGATAAAGAATGGCTAAAGGATCGAGAAAGATGGAGAAATTAGAGTACATGAGAAAGCTTGCTGAAATACAATGACAGATAGTATGCATTTTTACATGCATTTAACAAGGAAACAATAAAATGAGTGTTGCTACTAGGGCAACCTGCATTTAACAAGGAAACAATAAAATGAGTGTTGCTACTAGGACAACCTGTTAGAGAACTCATCTGGACAATTAATAATGGAAAATAAGGAAAAGACAGATGTACTGTACAGATATTTTGTATCTACTTTCACCGAAAGGATACAAATAACATCTTAGAACTAATTGTGAATCAGGAAGCAAAAGGAAGGAACTTAAAACAATTACATTCACCAAGCAAAAGGTATTGAGAAGATTACTAGAATTAAAAACTAACAAGTCTAAGGTCCTCATGGGCTTCTTCCTTGGGCTTTAAAAGAAAATGGCTGCTGAAATAGGATGAGCATTTCTATTAATTTTCCAAAATTCCTGAGAGTCCCTTCAGATTGGAAAATAGCAAATGCAACTCATCAATCAAAGAAAAGGAGAGATAGAAAGCAGAAAAATGCAGGCCAGTTAGATTAACATCTGTCATAGGGTGGCATGGCGGCAAGCTCTAACTAGTGGACTGCAACAGTGGTGGTGTTTCAATTACTTAAAATTTATACAAACAACTTGGATGAAGAAACTCAATATAAGGTTGCTAATATTGCTGATGATATAAAGATAGGTAGCAAACTAAGTTGTGAAGAGGGGACTAAGTGAATGGGAAAACATTGTTAGGTGGAGTATAATAATAGGAAAATGTTAACGTGTTCATATTGGTAAGTGACGAGGCTGTGCAAAACTTATTTAGAGGGACCATGCTCTTAAACAAATGGCTGCATACTCCAAATAAATTAGAAGAAACCTTGGTCTCATTCTCTTCAATGACTAGCTATTCTTCACTCATTCTCAGTTCAGGTTCAACAGCTGCAACTGTCACAATTCACCTTCTCTTTAAGAGATATCAGTTAGCTTTCAGCGCAAGCTTGACTTAAATCATGCAAGTTATTTTTGATATCGAGTGCCCTGCTATTGAGTGGAACTAGTGAATAGTTCGGATGACACTAACGGCATACAAGATGGTTATAGTGAGCTGGCATCACCAGGTTGGCATGCTGCATGCATTATATTGAATTACATTGCCACTCCTACATCAATTTTTGGGGCTAACCAATTGAACTTCCATCATGTATTCATGCAGGAACAGCACTACATAGAATCTGTAGTTTACAGGCTTTTGTTTTAAAGGTTGATTACTTTGTGCATTTTGCATCACTAAAAATATTACTGGTAATATTCTAAGCCATTTCTTGCTGTCTTCAGAGCAAATGGGTGATTGAAGCTGGTACCTACCCAGTTAAAGTGGCCTTGTCTCACAGTGGATGGTGGATTTAGCTATGAAGCCATAGAAGAGGGAAGGTGAAAGCAGCTGAGCTATAATTATTAAAATACAGACATCAAAGAGTGGAACCAGAGAAAGAAAAAAAACTCAAAGGAATACTCCACGTCCCAAATTATCAATAAAAAAATTTTTAAAGTAAGATTTCAAAGAGAAATACAATTTTCTTAATCAACAGAACAAGCACAAAACCAAAATGTTAGCTGAAAAAGCATGAAAATGCCTTATGCTGGCTGTGCATTAATGTCTTTGTTGAATGATCCACTCAATCCTACACTGTAATATGATGCCTAAGGTGAAATAAATCACTTCAAACTCCAGCTTCCTGTTTTATATCTCTTACCAGCATACAACATATTGGATCATTCCTTAGAAACCTAGATTCTCTGTCTATTAATTTAAATCAGGCAAGTATGCATTCTTAATTTCCCTGTATTTGCTGTCCCCCGACAATCCCAGTCCCGGGTAAGGAGCAAATGAAACTTGACCCAGAACTGTGTCATACATGAGCACAATTGTCAATGCACCAAGAACGTATGAAATTTAAATATCATGTTGATACAATGAACTTTTGTGCAATCAGGATCAACTAAATTAAGGATTATTGGAAAGTGTTTTGTAATTGTTTTTGCAATAGTTGATGCCTGTTACAAAAACACAATCAATACTCCAAGTTGAAATCCATTTGTTTAACTAAATACAACAAGATTCTGCTCCTCCTCCTAACTTTATACATTTGCTGAGCCCACAGAATCAAAATGTTGAGCTACAGGATAATGCGAGCCTAGCCTACAAGTGTATGGCTACATCCAGGAAAATATGAACTCCAACAATTAAAATTGTTTAAATTTAGTTTGAATGGTACAGTAGTTTTCAGTCTGGCGATCGAGTTGCCTACATTATCCAGCTCTGTGCTGCTGCTATTGAATAATCTGCTGCACTGTTTGCTATTGCCTTGGGCATTCTGAAAGTATTGAGCAGGGTGTGCAATGGTATACTTTCAAACAAATTACCACCAATCGATTCCCATCAAAACTATGTTAGCTTGCATGCATTGCGTCACCTAAAAAAAGAAAAAAAAGTTGGTTTCGTCTTAACAAATCCAACATAAATGATAGATATTACTGTTAAGTTGCATTACATTTAATCAGCATGAGGTAAAGTAAAACCTTAATTATTTGAAACAGGATCAAACTGTCATATGTTCTGCTTTGTTTCTATACTAAAATTGGCACTATCATTATTATGTAATCCATAAAAATGATTGTTATTTAACATAATTTCAAAATCCAAATTCCAAGCAGCATATAATGAGTGGACAGTGCCTCTTAGTGACTAGCTGAGGAATTGTTTCTGTCCACACTATTGAACAGTTATTAAGTTTATTACAGATCTATGGATTTGAAACAGTGCTGTCTAATGACATCAGAGATTATGCTTCATTATCCAATTTCACTATACCATAAATTATCTTTCATTATATAAGTAGTAAGGATCAACATTCAGACTTTGAGTACACATTATCTGAAATTCCAACATTTCCCACCCCTTCAAAAAATGACTGAAGCATTGTTAAAACAAAAACACATTTTGCAATCAAAAAGGTAGGTACTTCAGAGCTTTCCTGGGTTATCAAGCATATTAGTTCACCAAATGCATAGCACTGCATTCAAATTAACATTAGCAAACTTCAAACAAAATAAAAAGCACACAAACCTTGACATTATATTGTTGATACTAAATTGTGAACAACCATTTCAATCCCTTCCTCAATGTTTTCACAGATGAGTTGACTCATTTATTCTAAATTGTCTCCTATAGTTTAATTACAGGAGCACAGAGAACAATAGATAAGAATAAGTATGAGATACAAGCACGATTGGCCAAATGATCCTCTGTGCCATAAACACTTTTGAAAATTCTATGTATGCAGCAATGCTATCAAGAACCTGGGTAATGTGGCAGTCATATAGAGCCTGATACATTTTATATATTATCAGGGGTTTAAGTAGAATCCCATCATCAAAACTTTGCAGTTCACCCTTACCAAACTTAAAAGCATTCAGTTATCAATTTCATTAAATGTTTACTCCAACTCTTAGAAAACTGCACTTAAGTCCTTCTTTATGCTGTCTCCATGGTTACTTTTGTTGATTCTTCCTTGAAAATTTAATGAAATCCTGACCCTGTGACCCATTTATCTCTCTGTTCCTTTAATCTTTAGCTTTTATGTGATGGTGTTGTAGCTCACAACTAAAATAAACATTATTCTTCATAAATAATAAAATACGATAGCCTTGCCTCTCAAATGAGAACTAGTGAAGTAACATTTTTCGTTGGTTTTTCTCTCCTGTGAATTGTTTTGCCTCACTATAGCTGAATAACTTGGGTAACACATTCCTATTAGACATATCTGTTTCTCCACTGTGTTCATCTGCCTGACTTTGGGGAATTTTGCACATGTGAACAACAGACAGAAACGTAAGTCTTGCATCATCCAATAGCATAGCTCCATCAGTCCAAACCACGAAGCACATCATCTTGCTGGAAAAAAGCATTTGCAATTTTTGTGGTGGATAGAGTTTGGACCTTTTATATCTTGTTAATTATGAATATGAAAGTCTCTATAACGTCTGGGGACAGAAACCCAAAATTAAAGTACAAGGTCTAAAAAAAATCTGTAAAACTCAAATGACCTGCATGCTATCAATTTGAAACTATAAGTATATCCAAAGCTGAGTAAATATGAATCTGAAGTAACTTTGCTTTTGAAAGTTCCTGGAGTAGCTCTAATAAAAATAATATATTGCCATATCTCAACATAACAGGGATACAATTTTCTCCTACTGGGGTGGCATGAAAAATGGTAAGCACTTAATTGCTCAAGAGTCCAAAATTATGGATGCGATCAAATTCTCACTATTAGGTGGGAAGAAGCATTTTAGCAGGCATTTGCATCTCTTTATCATCCGCTTCCTAATTAAATTCTCCCCAGCTGGGAACTTCAATAGTTCAAAATTTCAACAATAAAACCTGAGTGGGTACCTGTTGAGATCATCCTCAGAGTTGAGTCCAATCACATTCATTGCTGTGCGGGCCACCTTCCTTTTTCTGGATACTGCTTCATATATAAGACCATAAGACATAGGAGTTGAAGTAGGCTATTCATCCCATTGAGTCTGCTCCACCATTAAAAGAGATCATGCCTGATCTGACAATCCTAAACTCCACTTTCCCCTCTTTTCTCCATAACTATTGATTCCATTACTGAATCATTGTCTGCCTAGCTCAGCCTCCAAAATTCATAATGGCTCGGTCTCTGCAGCCCTCTTTGGTAAAGAATTCCGAGACAAGCCTCTGAGAGAAGAAATTCCTTCTTGTCTCTGTCTTAAATGTGTGCCCCCTTGCTGTGAGATTAAGACCTCTTGATCCTATACTCTCCCACAAGGGGAAACAATGCTTTCACATCTACCCTGTCGAGTCCCATAAGAATCTTATATGTTTTTCAATAAGGCCACCTCTCATTCTTCTACATTCCAATGCATATAAGACTAATTTGCTCAACCTTTCCTCATAAGCCAGACTCTCCATACCTGGTATTAACCTAGTGAACCTTCTCTGGTCTACCTCCGATGTCAGGATATCTTTCTTTGGGGGCCCAGAACTATTCACAGTGTTTCAATAATAATATGACTAGTGACTTGTATAGTCTTACACCAGTCACCATTCCCTTTGAAATAAAGCCCAACATTCCACTTGCGTTCCCTATTACCCGTTGCACTTGGATGCTAGCTTTTTCTGATTCATGGACAAAGACTCCCAAGTCCTTCTGTCTTGGAGTTTTCTGCAATCTTTCTCCATTTAAATAATATTCAGCTCCTCTATTCTTGCGGCCAAAGTGCACAACCTCATATTTCGCCACATTTTATTCCATTTGCCAAGTTTTCACCCATTTAGAACTATAGAATCCCTATAGTGTGAAAATAGGCCACTTGGCCCAATGAGTCCATATCGACCCTCCAAAGACCATCCCACGCAGACCCACTTCCCTACTCTATCCCTGTAACCCTGCATTTTCCATGGCTAATCCACCTAGCCTGCACATCCCTGGACACTATGGGCAATTCAGAATGGCCAATTCACCTAGACTGCACATCTTTGGACGGTGGGAGGAAACTGGAGCACACAGAGGAACCCCATGCAGACACGAGGGGAATGTGCAAACTCCACACAGACAGTCACCTTAGGCTAGAATTGAACCTGAGTCCCTGGCACTGTGAGGCAGCAGTGTTAACCACTGAACCACCGTACTGCCCCTTGCTTAACCCATCTACAGCCCTCTGCAGCAGGTGCCTTCATCCTCACTGAAAATAGTCTCCCTGGACTTTCAATTCACACAAGTAGACAATAGCAACCCATCAGCCTTAGAACATCTGGTTTCTTGACATTGGCCTGGCTCAGGCATCACTTCTTGTCCTAGATGAAGCATGAGTGGACATTGGCAGACAGCTTTTATTTGCTTACAAATAGTTTCAGTGGACATCGGCACTTGTCACTTTAAAACAGATGGACAGCCAGGCATCTTCTGGCCTGCAAATGTTCAGTGCAAAGGGAGGGTAAGGAGCTTGTGGCGCTAGGAAACAGTGAAAAGTAAACGTTCTTAAAGGAGGAGACATGTTGCTGTATGGCAAGGGCTGTACCTACATCAAAGGTTCTGCAAATGCCAATGGCTTACTTGGTGAATATACTGCATGTGCTTGAAGTGAAGGGTGATGTGTGAAAGTCAAAAGAAGGACTGTTTGGTGGGGCAAATAGTGGACACTAGGGAGTCAAGGGTACTGCCTCAGTCAGACCATTTCCAGTCTGGAAGATTGATCACTGTCAGTCAGTCAGGCAGTTGGTTCCATTCAAGTCCAGGAATCCTTAGCATGCAGACTGGGGATTAGGCCATGGCCAGACCTGGAATTCCTAGCCACAATCAGTCATGGAGGTGAGTTGCACATAAACTTAGGGTTTTTAAGGGGTCAGTCATGGGGCCATCAATGCCATGAGCAAATCAAGTTTGAGGATTAGCCTCATTGTAATGGGTTGCTGAGACAGGGGCAACTGAGATATTGGAGATTGAGATACGAGTGCTGATAGTGATTAGTGGATACTACGTGATTATTCCTGGTGATTATTCCTGCCTCGATATAGGAAGGGTGCAGAGTCAGCAAGAACATAGGCACCTAATGAGTTTTGTGGGAATAAAGAAGTTACATTAACAATCACATAAGGGGCTGAACAAAAATGGGATGGGGAGGTTGCAACATCATTGGAACAGGGAACATGAGGAATAGGGATAAATCATGGGTCACAGGCAGAGCCTGCAAGTCGCTCACATGAACCCTAAAGCTGAAAACTCACCATATTGATCCAAAAGCCAACTGCACATAGGTCTGAAATTATAACCAACCACTTGCCAAGATTTTCAAAAGGGGCAGAGTGAAGCACTGAAATGTGAGCCTTCGTAATGGGCCATTGTACTAATAATTATCACACGATGAAACAATGCTAACCATCCGCTTTCATTTCAGTTATTCTGGAAATCAATATTGTTCAAGTAATTCAATTCAGACACGCACACATGAAGACACATTACAAGTGCACCATTGGTTCCCACCTTGTGAATTATCAGCTCAACAATACTATCACAGGCTCATCCTCTCAAATAGCCAAAGCAAACATTTCTAATGATGTGAAGTGTCCTCTTGCAGCCACCTCAACTGAAAAGAAGCAGTCAACCTTCTCTTACTTTCATACTGAGGTGGAACTGGGGGGAGATGGGGCTATTTCCAGGGGGTCCTCCTGGCAGCTCTATCATGACAAAGGAAAGTTCAAAAACTTGATGGCTAACCTTACACATGTAAATGTTACAGCATTCAAAATTATTTATCCACACAGCGCACTAGTTTTGTAGCACTGGCAGAATGCTGTCCTCTGTGAGGGCATGAAATTTAAATTCATTGCAAAGGATGGCGTGGCTAGCAGTTTATATTCTGTCTGCTTTTTATCACAGATCTACATGTATCTGACATGGCATGCTGAGGCTAATGTGAGTGTTTTGCTGGCAGTGCTGTCTCTGAGATTGGCAAAGCACTGAAGAAACCAAACGGAAGAAGGTGTGCCAGAACAACAGCAGCTGCTAGTGGCTAGCACAGCCTACAGCTGGAGAAGGAGTAGGGCATCATCCACCAAGTTGAATTCTGGCAATAAATCGCATTTGTAGACCTCAACAGAGCTATCTAAAAATAAAGACACAATGACAAAAGATATTAAGGATTTCTCATGCCATCGCATCATATTGATGCCAGCTGATGGACAAGGATTTGGGTTCACAAGGACTGAGTGCCAATTCCATCCAAGGTTACCGTTTTCCTTCATTAATTTCTCTATGGCTTACCTGATTGAACAATAAGGAACTCTATATCTCACAAACTACTAAACGCTGATGTAATGTTCAAATAGAGCCCCTTCTTCATCTGGTAACACTTTGATGTGGCCAGTCAAACAGATAGGGCATCAGGATTCATAGCCATCGCTAACTGCCTACAGGCCCAGGTTGATACACTGTATCCACATAGATTTTAGAGTGTCCTATCACCAACGAACAGTGTTCAGGAAAGTTTATTCCACTCCCTTAACAATAAAATTGCAGCACAGCAATGCTGTTGCTCTTCAACAAGGTTACACAGCAAAACAGACTACATGTCTCCTGAAGGTGAGGTTCTAATGCTAGGTCTGCTTCACATCTTTCTAATGCTGGAACATAACTGGGCTCCACAGGTACTACAGCAGACACTGTAACAATGACTATATATTTATAAAAGTTATCTATCTACAGTTTGATTGAATATCCATCTTACTGATGCGTCTTCTGTGTGATTTATTCTTCCTCTCCCTCCAACAATATCTTGATGCAGGTCTGACATCTACAGCTGGAGTGGAGAGAGCCTGCTGTACTTCCCCTGCTGACTTTGAAGGCTTGCGCTGTCATTCGTTGATGCCTTTTGGCCTAGAGGACCTCGGCCTATTGATACAGTCCTGCCTAGATGTAGACTCACCCTCTGCGACTTGAACAACAGCAGTCATTGGGGTCAAAGATAGGTAGAGAGTTTGAACACCTCTGGAGTGTCCTGAGAAGAAACTGCTGAGTTATTTTTCCATCTTGTTATGCTTGGTCCCCAAACATGGTTCTCTTAATCAAAAAACAAAGAACTGAGGGAGCCGAAAATCTGAAACTAAAACAGAAATTGCTGTGAAGTTCAACAGCAGTTGGCAGCATCTGTGGAGAGAAAGCAGAATAAACACTGAACCTGAAATGTTGGCTCTGCTTTCTCTCCACAGATGCTGCCAGATCTGTTAAGTTTCTCCAGCAACTTCTGTTTTTGCTTGTGGTCCCCTAATTCTTTACAATTCTTAGTAGGCTATCAAAAATGGCTATGCTCCCGAGTGAAGAGAAATGAACTGTCTCTCCTTCATAATTCAATTGAATTTGTTTGGTCACAAAACTAAAGTATAAAGGATCCCTTCTTTTCTCAACACCTTTTCCAAATCAAGATGTACTTCTGTTCTAAAGAGAACCAAATTAACCAGGCTTCCTTGAGTTATCAAGGGGGTGAGTTTATTATCAGCTGAACATGCCAAAAGATCACAAAAAGGACACACACACAACAGATTAGAGACGTGAATTTGAGTAAAAGGGTAGCAGTTAAAAAAAAACTGTGAATCAGTCACTGTTTTACACAAAAAGTGGATAGTGAATCCTTGCAGCCATTTAGTTGGATGACATTGGTTATGCTGATATTGGTAGTGAAGCAGTGGTTTCATAATTCTTCGCTCCACAGTTTGCTGATAAGCTCTTATTTTCTCAATGCTGACCTCACTGGCTCACCTAGCTTCCAGCAATCAGGCAAGGAAAGGGTATTCCTTTTATTTGCAGCAGACAGCTGTATAATGGCTGTTGTAAGCAGTGACCTTCAAAGCACACAAGCACATCACCTACTAATACACACAGACCAGGGGTTGCAGTTGATTTTTAGCCAATTTTTTTGGCATAATCCTGCAAGGGTCAATCACAAAATGTGTCTGCAATTTGGAACATAATCCGCAAATAAACTTTCTGCTGAGAGAGACAGCCAGGCCCTCATTATTTCTTCTTTTTAAATATCTGTTTGAAGTTTTCATAACACTCCAAAGGTGTAATGTTTCGTAGATTCACACAGGGCTTTTCCAAACAGCCTGAGAATTTACAGTCAATTTTTGGCTGTAGGTTCTCTTTTATTAAAAACATGTTGTACTTTGAAGTTGAATTTGTAAGTAACATGGGGTTCGGATCTATCACCATGACATTCTGTCCTCCTCCATGTGTGTGTCTACTGGCACCATCCTGCAATGGAAAGGGCACTTCGTGTGAAGTCAAGTACCTTTACCGACTGCCCCGCACCTCCCCCCCTCCCCCGCCGCCCCGACCCCCCGGCACCTTATCTTGGATTTTAAACATTCATAGCTAAGGTGATGGAGTGCAGATCAGAGTCCAATAGCTACAAGAGTGTTCTGCAGGAAATGGGTCTCTAACCATTATCCTTTCCATGGTGACACTAACATATTCATATGCCAGAACAACTACATTAGTGAGATTATGGACAGACTCCTCAATCATTTTCTCCAGTCTACCAATGTCCTCTAGCCCAGCAGAAAATGTGTGAACTTCTCTCAGCCTTTCCCGTGTAGTGTAGCTGACTGGACAAAGATGGAGGAGTCAGTATAAAGTGTGTCATGATCACCCAGGCTTCCTTGCACTGGTATTTACATTCATGGAATTACTGGGGGCAAACTGGACCTCCCCAATGGCCTAAACACTCATAGTACTATTTTATTAAGGGCTAGAGAAACCTGCACTTTGTCCAATCATTCCCTCACTCAACACAGCAATGTGCTCCCCTGCGCTTAGACTATAAAGGCATATGATATAGAAGCAGAATTAGGCCATTCAGCCCATTGAGTTTGCTCCACCTTTGGAACATGGCTGATATGTTTCTCAACCCCATTCTTCTGTCTTCTCCCCATAATCCGTGATCCCCTTACCATTCAAGAACCTACCAATCTCTGTGTTAAATGCATTCAATTACTTGGCCTCCACAACCTTCTGTTGCAATGAGTTCTACAGGTTACCAACCATCTGGCTGAAAAGATTTCTCCTCACCTCAGTTCTAAAGGGCCATCTCTTAACTGTGAGGCTGTGTCCTCAGGTCCAAGTCTCTCCAAGTAGTGGAAACAGCTTATCCACGTCCACTCTATCAAGGCCTCTCTGTATCTGGTCAGTATCAATAAGATCCCAACCACCCCACTTCCTATCCACCCCGCTCTTCCCCAATGCCCCCCCACCCCACACCATCCTTCTAAATTCCATCAAGGACAGACTCAGAGTTCTCAAATGTTCCCCATATGTCAAGCCCTTCAACAGGGATCATTCATGTAAAACTCTTCTGGACCCCTTCCAATGCCAGCACACCCTTTCTTAGGTACGGGGCCCAAAACTGAAAAAAGTATTCTCAATACGGTCTGACCAGAGCCTTATACAGCCTCAGCAGTATATCTACTCTTGTTTTGTAGCCCTCTTAAAATTATTTGCCTTCTTAACTGACAACTGAACCTGCATACTAACCTTAAGAGAATCCTGAACCAGGACTCCTAAGTCCCTTTGCGCTTCAGATTTCTGAAGCTTTATCCCCATTTAGAAAATAATCAACACTTCCATTTTTCCTACCAAAGTGCATAACCTCACACTTTCCACATTGTATTCCATCTGTCACTTCTTTTACCCATTCTTTTAATCTAAGTCCATCTGCACCTTCCCACTTCCTCAAAAGAACCTGTCCTTCTGCGTATCATCAGCAAACTTAACAACAATATCCTCAGTTTCTTCATCCAGATCGTTAATATATAATGTTATGGTCCCAACATGGATCCCTGCAGAACTCCACCAATCACCAGCTGTCATCCTGAAAAAGATCTTTTATCCCCATTCTCTACCTTCAGCTGGTCAACCAATCCTCTATCTATGCCAGTACCTTGCCACTAACACCATGGACTCATATTTACAGCCTCCTATGTGGCACCTCATCAAAGGTCTTCTGGAAATCCAAATAGATCATATCCACTGGATCTCTCTTTTGTCTAACTTGCTCAGTACCTCCTCAAAGAATTCGAACAGATTTGTCAGGCATGACCTCCACTTGACAAAGCCATGCTGACTCAGCTCGATTCTCTGTAATTTCATCCCTAATAATGGACTCTCCTATCTTACTAACAACTAAGGTCAGGCTAACCAGTTTTCAGTTTCCTGTCTTTGCCTCCCTCCCATTTTAAAGAGGGGTGTTACATTAGCCATTTTCCAGTCTTCTGGATGCACACCCGCCACTACCTCCCCCCCAACCTCGCGGACTCCAGTGATTCCTGAAATATCACTACCAACACTCCACTGTTTCCTTCAGAGCTCTGGGGTGCAGTCATAGTCATGGCACAGAAACAGACACTTCAGTCCACCTGATCTAAGATGAACACATTTCCCAAACTGAACTAGTCCCATTTGGCTGCATTTCGCCCGTATCCCTTTAAACCTTACCTATCCATGTACCTGTCCAAATGTCTTTTAAATGTTGTAACTGTAACTGCATTTACCACTTCTTCTGGCAGTTCATTCCATGTATGAACTACCATCTGTATGAAAAGGTTAACCCTCAGATCCCTTTTAAATCTTCTTCCTCTCACCTTAAAATGTGCGCCATAGTTTTGAACTCCTCTACCCTAGAGAAAAGACCTTTGCTATTCACCTTAACTATGCCTCTCATGACTTTATATCAGGTAATTTATCCACCTTCAAGCCTTTCAGCTTCGCCAGCACCCTCTCCTTAATGATGGCCACTCCACTTACTTCTGCCGGCGACCTCCTTGGAGTTCTGGTGAATTATTGAGATTTTCTCCATGTAGGCTGATGCAAAGTACCTGTTCAGTTGCTCTGTCATTTCTTTGTTCCAGCCTCATTTTCCAGTGGTCAAATATCCAGTCTTGCCTTTCTCCTACCTTTTGTATATCTAAATAAAACTCTTGCAATTTTCTTTTATATTATTAGTTAGCTTACACTTAAATTTCATCTTCTATCATCTTATTGCTTTTTTAGTTGTCCTTTTGGTGGTTTTCAAAGGCTTCCCATGATTCTTCACCACATTATGTGTATTTTCATCTGATTTTATGCTGTCACTGACCTGCCTTGTTGGCCACAGTTCCTCCCCTTCATATGATTCTTCTTCATTGAGATGTATTTCTGCTGCACCTTTCAGATTACCCCCATAAACTCCTGCCATTGTTGCTCCAACGTCTTCCCTGCTAGGCAGTCCTTCCAATCCATCCTGGCTAGCTCCACCTTAATGCCTTGTGGTTACCTGTACTCAATTGCAATATTCTTATGTCTTATTTAAGCTTCTGTCTCCGAAACTGCAGGGTAAATTCCAATGTATTATGGTCACTGCCCTCGAGGGGATCCTTCACCATAAACTCCTGAACCAAGTCTGTCATATAATACATCACCAAATATAGAAATCCTTCTTCACAAGTAGGCTGTACACACAAGCCACTCAAAAAACCATCTTGCGGACATTCCACAAATTCCTTTTCATCATACCTGCTACCAATCCAATTTTCCTAGTCCAACTGCACATATAAGTTCCATGATTATTGTAACAGTGACTTTCTCACATGCCTTTTCTATCTCCTGATATATCTTCTTCTGCATATCCTGACTACTACTAGGAGGCCCGCACAAGACTTTTATCATGGGTCTTTTTGTCTTTGCAGTTCCTCAACTCTTCCCACACAGATTCTATGCCTTCCAACTTCATATCACTTCTTGTTATAGATTTAATTTTATTTCTTACCAACAAGGCAACCCTGAAACCCCTGCCCATCTGCCTCACCTGCCGATAAGATGCATATTGTTGGATATTTAGTTCCCAGCCCTGATCCCCTTGCAACCACATTTCTGTGATACCCATACCATACCTGCCAATTTCAATCTGCATGGAAAGTTCATTTATCTTCTTTCATGTACCTTGTGCATTTAAGTATAACACTCTCAGTTCTGTATGGACTGCTCCCCTTCCTATTGTTGTTCCCTCATCTACTGTGCCTAAAGTTTCTGAATTCCTCTTCTCTGTCCTATTACTTATTCTGGAAACTTTAAAAACCTCTGCTGAATACCCCTCTGCTCCACTATTTAGTTTAACGCCCTATCCTAACGAGTTATGCAATTTGTCAGGACTCTGGTCCTAGCATTATTCAGGAAGTGCCCATCCCATTGGACCAGTTTTCTCCTTCCCTGAGTACTGGTGCAACATCCCATGAATTCTGACCCATTTCTCTCATATCAGTCGTTGACCCATGCTCTTACCTCTTTAATCTTATTGACCCTGTGTCAATTTGCTCGTGGCTTAGGTAGTAATCCAATTATTGTTATCTCTCTAGGTACTCATTTTAATTTCACCCTGAACTGCTTGTACTCCCTGAGCAGAACCTCTTTCCCCTTTCTGCCTATATCATTGGTACCTACATGAACCATGGCAACTGGATCTTTTTCTTCCTACTCTGAATTCCTCTGCAGGGACAGCTTAAACCCAGGCACCAGACAGGCAACACAGCCTTTGGAAGTCTTCATCCTGACCACAGAGAACAGTGTCTACTTCCCTGACTATACTATTCCAAATTACACCTATGTTTATCTTTCTTGTGGCCTTGTGAATGTCCACCTGTGCCATAATATTATGGGCAGTTTGTTCATCCCCCCCCCCCCCCACAGCCCCTACTCTCATTCACACAGGGAGCAAGAATTTTAAACATATTAAATAAGTTCAAGGGCTGAGGCTTCTTTAACACTACTTCCTGGATTCCTGTAGCTGCCTCACTCCTAGTCACACTTTCCTATCCAGTTTGTAAATATTTCTCCTATTTACATTCAATCTGAAAGTAAACTATAATAGACAATCAAATTACTAGTTATTACCAACCGATGAACTTATGGTTTTCCTGTGATGCCACTCTCGCTTTTATGTTGAGCCATGATCACAGGCTTCAATTTATCTCATGCTGTGTCTCACACCAAAGTGAACTTTCCTTCCTGACTGTACGCAGCTTACTGGTCTTGGCTGGCAGGGATGTATCCGTGAGTCATAAGAAGGAAAGTGGACAAAGGAGACAGAGTGGTGGGGACCCTGCTCAATGTGCTTCCACATCTGACCCTTTGCCCTTGCCCCAACCTGTTCAGAAGTCCATGTGCTGCCTTCATCTCCTGATGTGTGCTGCCCTCATCTCATGATGACCAAGTCAGTCCCTGCAGTGCAGGCAGACATATCTTTGATGCAACTTTCCAACCTCCCAAACCCAGAGAAACATTGTCCACATTTGTGTGAATATTAAGAACAGGAGCAAGCCTCTAGCTCAACTGAAACCACTGGGATAGGAGTAGTTGAAAGATGGCAGATTCAGGTATTTAACACAATGTTACATTGCCACATTTACTTATGCACCAGTAATTTGGTTGCATAATTTCCACTGCTCTACTCTGACCATTTTTGCTTGCCACCAACCAAATGGGACTCTGCTTCATTAAGGATGATCAACCAATCAAAGATGAGCAATTTGTTTCAGGGAGGAATTGTTGGTTGCAGATCTGCCTTGTGCTGAAGGTGCTCAGAGAGATATTAGTAGCTTTACCAAATTTTGCCTAGTTCAATAGTGGTTGAAAACAGTACAGTTTGCCTATCAGATAGCTGCACTGCCCCAGTTTAACTGAAGCCTGAACTAGACTGTTCCAGGTACCCTGGTAGTTATATGTGCAGCTGCTAATATCATTGCCTATTACTCCAGTTGTTACCCTTCTCCTCCCCTGAAGAGGCTGAGTGTTTATCACATTTCTCCTCTTGGGCTCCATTCCTCACTGCTGCACTGTGTTATGTAAGCAACAGTACGAAACAAAACAGACCCCTGCTCATCAATAATCATGGGCATCACCAGCTGTCCACCCATGTGAATCACAGGCATTAATTTATTACAAAATGTAGACAGGCCAATTGAAACTTGGTGGTGTAGTGGACAGTAAAGATCATTATCTCCAGTACAACAGGGCCTTGATCAGGTGGGCCAAAGAGTGTCAAATGGAGTTTAATTTAGATAAATGTGAGGTGTTGCATTTTGGTAAGACAAACCAGGGCAGGAGTTATTCACTTAATGGTAGGGCCCTGGGGAGTGTTGCCCAGAGACCTTGGAGTGCAGGTTCATAATTCCTTAAAGAAGGATTCAAAGAAGGAGTCACAGGTCGACAAAGTAGTGAAGAAGGCGTTTGGTATGAGAGATAAAAGGTACTGCAGATGCTGGAGAATCCGAGATAACAAGCATGGGGCTGGATGAGCACAGCAGGTCAAGCAGCATCATAGGAGCAGGAAAACTTGACGTTTCGGGCCTAGACCCTTCATCAGAAATGGGGGAGGGGAAGAGGGTTCTGAAATAAATAGGGAGAGAGGGGGAGGCGGATAGAGGATGGATAGAGGAGAGGATAGGTGGAGAGGAGGCAGACAAGTCGAAGAGGCGGGGATGGAGCCAGTAAAGGTGAGTGTAGGTAGGGGGGTAGGGAGGAGATAGGTCAGTCCAGGGAGGACGGACAGGTCAAGGGGGCGGGATGATGTTAGTAGATAGGAGATGGGGGTGTGGCTTGAGGTGAGAGGAAAAACAGGTTAGGGAGGTGGAGATGAGCTGGGCTGGTTTTGGGATGCGGTTGGGGGAGGGGAGATTTTGAAGCTTGTGAAATCCACATTGATGCCATTGGGCTGCAGGGTTCCCAGGCTGAATATGATTTGCTGTTCCTGCAGCCTTCGGGTGGCATCACTGTGGCATTGTAGGAGGCCAAGGATGGACATGTCATCTGAGGAATGGGAGGGGGAGTTGAAATGGTTCGCGACTGGGAGGTGCAGTTGTTTGTTGCGAACTGAGCGCAGGTGTTCTGCAAAGCGGTCCCCAAGCCTCTGCTTGGTTTCCCCGATGTAGACAAAACCACAACGGGTACAGCGGATGCAGTATACCACATTGGCAGATGTGCAGGTGAACATCTGCCTGATGTGGAAAGTCTTCTTGGGGCCTGGGATTGGGGTGAGGGAGGAGGTGTGGGGGCAGGTGTAGCACTTCCTGCGGTTACAAGGAAAAGTGCCGGGTGTGGTGGGGCTGGAGGGGAGTGTGGAGCGGACAAGGGAGTCGCGGAGGGAGTGGTCCCTCCGGAAGGCAGATAAGGGTGGGGAGGGAAAGATGTCTTTGGTGGTGGGGTCTGACTGTAGATGGCGGAAGTGTCGGAGGATGATGCGTTGGATCCGGAGGTTGGTGGGGTGGTATGTGAGGACGAGGGGGATTCTTTTTTGATTATTGTTGCGGGGACGGGGCGTGAGGGATGTGTTCCGGGAAATGCGGGAGACACGGTCGAGGGCGTTCTCGACCACTGTGGGGGGGAAGTTGCAGTCCTTGAAGAATGAGGACATTTGAGATGTGCGGGATTGGAATGTCTCATCCTGGGAACAGATGCGGCGGAGGCGAAGGAATTGGGAATAGGGGATGGCATTTTTGCAGGAGGGTGGGTGGGAGGAGGTGTATTCCAGGTAGCTGTGGGAGTCAGTGGGCTTGAAATGGACATCTGTCTCTAGGTGGTTGCCCGAGATGGAGACAGAGAGGTCCAGGAAGGAGAGAGAAGTGTTAGAGATGGTCCAGGTGAACTTCAGGTTGGGGTGGAAAGTGTTGGTGAATTGGATGAACTGTTCGAGCTCCTCGTGGGAGCACGAGGCGGCGCCGATGCAGTCATCAATGTAACGGAGGAAGAGGTGGGGTTTAGGGCCAGTGTAGGTACGGAAGAGGGATTGTTCCACATAACCTACAAAGAGGCAGGCATAGCTTGGACCCATGCGGGTACCCATGGCCACACCCTTTGTTTGTAGGAAGTGGGAGGAATTGAAAGAAAAGTTGTTGAGGGTGAGGACGAGTTCGGCTAGGCGGATGAGGGTGTCGGTGGAGGGGGATTGGTCCGTTCTGCGGGACAGGAAGAAGCGGAGGGCCTTTAGGCCATCGGCATGGGGAATACAGGTATATAGGGACTGGACGTCCATAGTAAAAATGAGGTGTTGGGGACCTGGGAATTGGAAGTTCTGGAGGAGGTGGAGGGCGTGGGTGGTGTCACGGACGTAGGTAGGGAGTTCCTGGACCAAGGGGGTGAAAATGGAGTCTAGGTAGGTGGAGATGAGTTCGGTGGGGCAGGAGCAGGCGGAGACAATGGGTCGACCAGGGCATTCAGGTTTGTGGATTTTGGGGAGGAGATAGAAGCGGGCGGTGCGGGGTTGGGGAACGATGAGGTTGGAGGCGGTGGGTGGGAGGTCACCTGAGGTGATGAGGTTGTGGATGGTTTGGGAGATGATGGTTTGGTGCTCGGGGGTGGGGTCATGATCCAGGGGGCGGTAGGAGGAGGTGTCAGAGAGTTGGCGCCTGGCCTCAGCAATGTAGAGGTCAGTGCGCCATACTACGACTGCCCCTCCCTTGTCCGCGGGTTTTATGGTGAGGTTGGGATTGGAGCGGAGGGAGTGGAGGGCTGCACGTTCTGCGGGGGAGAGGTTGGAGTGTTTAAGAGGGGTGGAGAGGTTGAGACGATTGATGTCTCGACGGCAGTTGGAGATGAAGAGGTCGAGGGAGGGTAGGAGGCCTTGGGGTGGGGTATGCTTGCCTTCATTGGTCAGTGCACTGAGTATAGGAGTTGGGATATCATGTTATGGCTGTACAGGACATTGGTTGGGCCAGTTTTGGGAATACTGTATTCAATTCTGGTCTCCCTGCTGTAGAAAACTTGAAAGGATGAAAAAAAGATTTACAAGGATGTTGCCAGGGCTGGAGGGTTTGAACTATTGGGAAAGGCTGAATAGACAGAGGGATGACCTCATCAAAGTTTATAAAATAATGAAGGGCCTGAATAGCCAAGGTCTTTTCCCCAGGGTAGTGGAGTCCAAAACTAGAGGGCATAGGTTTAAGGTGAGAGGGGAATGATTTAAAAGGGGCATATGGGACAACATTTTCATGCAGAGGGTGGTGGATGTATGGAATGAGCTGCCATAGGAAGTGGGGGAGGCTGTTACAATAACAACATTTAAAAGGCATCTGGATGGGTATATCAATAGGAAAGATTTAGCAGGATATGGACCAAATGCTGGCAAATGGGACTAGATTAATTTAGGAGATCTGGTCGGAATGGACAAGTTGAACCAAAAGGTCTGTTTCCATGCTCTACAACTTTATGATTCGAAAACCCAAACATTTAGCTTAAATTTTAGCATTGCAGATGTGTTTTTCCATTTATAACAAGGCACTCTTTGCCGGTTCTACATGATTTACATGCGAGTGTGTACAGAGATGAGCACCCTTTAGGTAATCTCTCAAGAAGACATAAATTAGATGCCTTAACAGATTGAAAGTGACCAAAAGACTACTGTACAAAGTGCTCTATTTGCTGCTAAGTTTCACATGTTGTGAAAAAGGTTGACACATGTGCACCCAAAATGATTTAGACTTTATTTAATGCTTCATTTTCTAGCACTAGGTCTTAGTGCCACTTGAGCAGTGTGTTTTTAAGCTGAACTTCAGGGATCCCATTAACTGCTTAGCTGGCTTGACTCAGGACAGTTTGGAGAGTGTCTTCTTGTGGCCTGAAGCCTAGGAGCTCCAGGCTGCTAGAGGCTACTTGTACAAATGCAAGTGAAACCTCATTAGCCTGGCCTGATGGAGGTGCTTTGTTCCCTGGCAAAGGCAGTGTGACAGGGCACATTTGGAATGTCCTGAGGTAACAGTCCATGGATAGCTGTCTGTCCCTCCTGCTCATTGGTGTGCAATGGCATTGCCTTCGCCTCTTGAGGGAATAGGGTTGTTACCCTTCATTGCAGTCTGCGCATAATCTCTGGCACTTTTGCCAGACCTTCCCCTACTTGCAAACGAATCTCCGACAGATCATTAATGACCAAGTCCACAGACTCATCATTTGTACTGGGCCCAGCAGGAGCCTGTTCCCCAGCAGCCCACCAAGTGTTAGAGAGCTCAGCTGCTTTTCTTCTCCTCTAGCTTCAGGCTCTTTTAAGTGCTGTGCTCACCAGAATATGGCCTTGATCATAATTTAGACAGATTACCCATCGATGTGAACGTCTCTATGCTGCTGTAGGGTAGGGAGGTTGATCTTCACATTGCATCTTCTGAAGTTCATGACTGCTCCACTTCAGAGATGTGCTTTCAGGTAGTTCTACATGTGAGCCTGGGGCTCTTCTTTATTTTTGCCCTAGTTTGGGAGTGGAATCTGGAAGTTTCACAGAAAAACGCAACAAATTCTTAATGTCATGAGCCGCCACACTTACCTGATGTTTCATTCGGACGTTGGGACTTGACATTGGTAGGCGATGGCCTAGTGGTATTATCGCTGGACTTTTAATTTAGAGACCCAGGTAATGTTCTGGGGACCCAGATGGTGGAATTTGAATTCAATAAAAATCTGGAATTAAGAGACTTATGACGACCATGAATCCATTGCCAATTGTCGTAAAAATCCATCTGGTTCACTAATGTCTTTTAGGGAAGGAAAGTGCCATCCTTACCTGGTCTGGCCTACATGAAACGCCAGACCCACAGCAAAGTGGTTAATTCTTAACTGCCCTCTGGACAATTCAAGATGGGAAATAAATGCTGACCCATCCAGTGACGCCCACATCCCGTGAATGAGTTAATAAAAATGTGCAGTTGGGAGAAGCAGATTGGGAGTTTTATCAGATAGCTCCAGATATCCGATCTCCATTTCAGCAAATGTGCACCTACCTTGCTCTCCTGACAACTCAGCAGTCTTATCTTCCAAGAGGGTCAAAACTTCAGATGTCACTCCTGTCCCCACACCCAGGTCTGTGCAAGTTCTTTTATTATGCATGTTCTTCTCCTGCAGAAGCATTAAGAGACTTAGGCATGGCTAAATAAACACTAAACCTAATTTGGTAGATATAGATAGGGATGTTAATTCCAAGAGCTGTGTTACTAATGAGAAAAATGTGGTATTGTCAAAGTTAAGTGTTAAACAGATCTGAGAGAAACAGTCAGTACCAACTGAGCTGCAGTTGATGAAAAACAATAAAGCATTACGTGTGTGGCAATCTTTTATGTTTGTGTCTGACCCATGCCAGCCTTTGGTGTAAAACTATCAGACGTGTACATTCTCCTAATTTTGATGAATAGTCAGTAAGCTGATGATGCATTAGCTATTGAGTGTCCTGTGTTTTAAATATGAACTATGGCAGGCATACAAGGGCAGCATGGTGGCTCATTGGTTAGCACTACTGCCTCACAGCGCCAGGGGCCGGGGTTCAATTCCACCTTCGGGCGACTGTGTGTGGAGTTTGCACATTCTCCTCTGGGTGCTCTGGTTTCCAAAGATGTGCAGTTTAGGTGGATTGGCCATGCTAAATTGCCCACAGTGTCCAGGGATGTGCAGGCTAGGTGGATTAGCATATGAAATATAGGGATGGGATGGATCTGAGTGGGATGCTCTTCGGAGTGTCGGTGGGCTGAATGGCCTGCTTCCGCACTGTAGGGATTCTAAGTCAATACCACTGTGGAGCAAGTAATGCAACATTGGTAACTGTAGTTAAAATGACAGACATTTATTGTACGTAAGGTATCTGATGACGCCCAGTCCTGTGTGTATCAGCCCTCGGAGTAGCAATGTTCGGATACAGAGAGGGGGTCATTACGGTCGTACATATCCTGTGTACGTCCATTCATCTTGTCGCAGTACTGGACGCAGGTTCTCTCAAGCTGCCCTTGGACACTGACCTCTGCAGCCAGCTCGATCCAGTCTGTCTTCATGAGTCAGGATGACATCCTCTTGCCATCCCTACAGAACATAACTTCCTTTCTCTACTGGACAGCCTCCAAGAGGACCTCCATGGAGGCATCAGCAAAGCATGGTGCCATATTTTGCCTGGTCTCTGACATCTCAAGAGGTGGGTGGGGGTGATTTAGGCAAAGGCTGAATAATGCGGAGAGTGAAATCCAGTCCAGGTGTCTTTTAAAGCCCCAAAAGTCCTAAGGGGTCAAACTTCCTGCCTGCTTGCCCATAAAATTTGACACATGTAGTGCATGCACTGAGCTTAGAAGAGTGTAATTGACATGCAAGCCGAATCCATCCCTGCGCAGAAATATTTCCCACTTTCCGTACTGCTCATACATTCAGTCTCAAACACAGGATTCCACCCATAGGAATAATATTGCTGGACTAATAAGCCAGAAGCTGAGAATCTCTACAGCACAGAGAGAGGCCAATCGGCCCTTCAAGTCTGCACCGACCCTCTGAACTGCATCCCACACAGACCCACCCCTTCCCCATAACCCTGCATTTACCATGGCTAATCCAGAGTAACTACAGGGTAATTTAGCATGGCCAATCCACCGAACCTGCAGATTTCTGGACAGAGGGAGGAAACCACAGCACTGGGCTGAAACCCATGCAGACACAGAAGAATATGCAAACTCCACGCGGGGAGTCACCTAAAGCTGGATGTGAACCTAGGTCCCTGGCACTGTGGGGCAGCAGTGACATCATGTCAACCCTAGTGTTCTGCAGCCAACAGTTCAAATTACAAATTGCTGCAGCAATTTAATTAATTGAGCATGTCCAAAATGAAAATCAAGAATCAGTATTGTGAACCAGTAACATTTTGAACACCATGAAAACCCATCTGGTTCACTAATTCTGATCTGGAATGCTTCTGATCCTGGAGCAAACATGATCTTCAAGTGATTCTGGTCTGAAGTAACTTGGATCCTGAAGTATTTCTGATCTGGAGTAATTTAGTTTTGATTTTGGTCCTGGAGAAATTCTGATTGTGGTACTGGAGTATTTTCATCTAGGAGTAATTCTGACTGGATTAATTGCATTCTGATCCTGGAGAAACTCTAATACTGGAGTAGTTCTGATCTTGAATGATTCTGAAGTAATGCTGATTTTGGGGTAATTTTGATCTGGAGTAATTCTGATCCTGAAAATGAGCATTCCTGATCTGGAGTAATTCTGATCTGGAGTAATTCTGATCCTGAAACTGAAGTAACTCTGATCTGCAGTAATTCTGATCCTGAAACTGGAGTAATTCTGATCCTGAATCTGGAGCAATCCTGATCCTGAAACTGCAGTTAACTCTGATCTGGAGTAATTCTGATCTTGAAACTGGGGTGACTCTGATCTGGAATAATTCTTATTCTGAAACTAGAGTAAATCCGATTTGGAGTAATTAAATTCTGATTCAGGAACGGGGTCCTGACCAGATGCTTGAAGCTGTCTAAGCAGCTGCCACATTTGATATACCGTATTCCTGCCTTTGTTTTCTATCTGAATGACGGCCAGGTGGGTGAGTTGTCCTGCCTTCTCTGACGACATGTGGTGGCTGGATGCTATCTGGTTGTGTGTTTGTTGAAGGTCGCTTGTAAGTTCGGCGGCCTCCCGCTTGGGGTCCGGCCTAGTCGTGTCGCGTAGCTCCGCGTCATCGGTTGTGCGACTCGGGTATGGCGTCGTTGTGGGGCCCGAGTGGGGAGTGAGCCTCAGCGCCGAGTGTAGCCGCTCCCTAGGAACATGATGCCCGGAGAATCCCGTTCACAGGCGGCTGAGGTGGCGGCGGATGCTGTGACCGCGGGCTCAGCTTCCTGTGTGAACTGCGACACTTTGCAGCAGGTAAACATGCGGTCAATGTACGTGATTCCGAATCGATAACATTGGAGCAATGGATGGAACCAGAGGGCAACAAATAATAGCGAGCAAGAGGGCGGTGTATGGGCGTCGGGATTAATGCATTGAAATAAAGCAATGCTTATGGAGATCACTCGATTATGATGCTGGAGAAAATAAAGTTTATTAGATTAAAAGTGGACCATTTGATTGAAATAGGAGTAATGTGTTATATAGACTGCCAAATTAAAATAGAGTAGCGAATTATAACATAGAGAACAAAGGGATAAAATAGGAAGAGCGCATATTATAATAATAACTCATTGCAATGCTGTTGTCGATTAATATGTTATTTGATCAGAATTTAGGGAAATAGATTATTATAAAGCATTGGATTATAATGCAAATAGGAGTGAAAGGTTCTCAGCGAGCCTTGCAATATAGTAGAATGGTAGCTTGTAATTGCAGCCATTGGATTATAAACAAGAAGGCTGCATTTTTGTGGAAACTGAGCCATGAAATTCAAGACAAGTGCAGGTGATATTGTGTGGTGTATCAAGATTTGGATGTCTGTGTTCTCTTTCTTGATATCTCAAAATGCTTTACCATCAATGAAGTCGTGCAGTGCAGTCAGGAAGGGAAAGTGACATGCAATAAGCGCACTGCAAGGTCTGATAAAAAGAAATATAGTCATGGCCAGATCATCAATTTTTCTGATGACCATTGAAGCATAAAGTGTTGACCCAGGCACCCAAGAGCACTTAGTACAACATAATTCAAAACCAAGTACTATCTTCCATAATCACCTCAGAGAGACACTGAGGTTCAGTTTAACCATCTCATTCAAAAGATGACACTTCCAACTGTGAAGCATGGAAGTGTCATCTTTCTTTGTGTTCAGGTTCCTAGTGTAGGACTTGAATTTTAGATTCTGACGCAACAGAGAATGACCATTTTCTTATGATAAAATATAGATTGCAATAAAGAACAATTTAACATTTAAATGGTAACTGCATTGTCATAGAGCTTTACAGTATACACAGTATACAGATTGTTTTACCGTATAAGATTAGGATTCAAAGGGAAGAAGATAATAGTACAGACAATTAAATTTTTCTGTAAGCTGCATTGTTTTGCACTGGATTTTTTAAAAATAAGTATAATTGCCATTTTAAAATTTTTTTTAGATCTACAAGCCATATAATTCAAAAGATGATATTTATACTGTTTTGTGTATTTCCTGGTAATCTGTGTATCCAAGGGTAAAGTGTTTAACTTGACTCTGTATACAAAGAAGTATGTGAAACTAATTATCAGTTTCTAGAGCTGTATCTTAATATCCTCTTATGACTGTTTATCTTTGAAAAGTACTGATCATGTTTAACTTAAAATTCAACTTCTATGAAATTTTGTAGATTGTGTCTCATGTTAGAAATAATGTGAAGTTAACATTGATTAGTGCATAACTAAAACAAATAAAAGTTATCTTAAATTGAGAACAGTGATCATTATATCTCATAGGAAAAGGGGCACAAGTCATACTTCAGCCCTACAGAGCCCTGATTAAACCAGACCTGTAGCATTGTGAGCAGTTCTGGATACCACACCTTAAGAAGAACATTTTAAAGATGTTTTAAGGAGAATTTTGGAAGGAGTGCATCATATTTGTACGAGAGTTTGTTTATAAATTTATATATGGGTGTGATCATAACTAGAATTGTCAGCATTTGTTGCCCATTTTTTGAAGGTAGTATTGGCTGCTTCCTTGAATCGCTGCACTACACGTGGTGGAGGTATACCAACAGCGCTTTGAAGATTGGAGTTCCAGGTTTTTACTCAGTGACAGTGAGAATGATAAAAGGTTGGAACTGTCTTAAGACAGTAAGATGTAGGAGCAGAAGTAGTCCATTCAGCATGTCAGGTCTGCTCTGCCATTCTCTAAGGTCATGGGTGATCTGATAATCCTCAAGTCCACTTTCCCACTTGATCACTGAAACCCTTGAGTCCCTTGCTGATTTAAAATGTCTGTCTCATTCTTGAGTATATGTTACCACCCAGCCCTACAGCCTTCTGCAGTAAGGAATTGTGTAGGTTGACTACTGTCTGGAAAAAAAACAAATCATTCTCCCTCTGTCTTAAATGAGTGACCACTTGCTCTGAGTTAATGCCCTCTGGCCACAGACTTTCCCACAAGGTGAAACAGCCCCTCCACATCCGCCTGTCAAGTCCCCTAAGAACCTCTACAAGTTTCAATGAAGGCTCCTCTCATTGCTCTAACCTTAAATGAGTACAAGCCCAACCTACTCCACTGTTCCTCGTAGGAAGGTCCCTTCAGACACAGGATCTAGCTAGTAAACCATGTCTAGATCGCCACCAATGCCAGTATAGTTTTGCGTAGATAGGGGACGAAACTATTCACAGTATTCCTGGTGTGGCCTTACCTATTCCTTATAGTTGTAACAAGACCCTCCATTCCCTTCGAAATGAAGGCAAAAGGTCTATTTGTCTTCCCTTATTGAATGAACTTCACTGCGAGGTTTTTTGTGACTTATGCACAGGGGCCCCAAATCTCTCTGTGCTGCAATTTTCTGCTGCTTTCCCCATTGTAAAACTATTTAGCTTTCTATTCTTCTTGGCAACATGCATAACCTCATTTTCCTGTCTAATGTTCCATCTACCACATTTTTGAAATTCTCTTAATCTATCTATAATCCCTCTGTAGTCTGTGTTATCCTCACTACTGGACGTTGCACATATTTTGAGTCATCCGCAAACTTGGCAATGGTGCAGTTTTGTATAGCCTTCATACTAATTAAATGCTCTGCCGTTACGTTCTTTATAATAGACTGTAACATTTTCCCAATGGCGTATTAAGTTGACTGGCCTATAGTTATTTGATGTTTTTGCCTTCTTTCCTTTATTGAATAGAGGTGTTGTGTTGTCAGTGTCCCAATCCTGTGGGACTTTCCCTGAACCAAAGGATTTTTGCAAGATTACTACCATTGTATCCACTATCTTTGTAGCTGCTTCCTTTAATATTCTAGTGTGTAACCCATCAGGGCCCTATTAGATTTCCTAGTATTTTTCTGTAGCGAACGTTATTATGTTTGTTTTTTCTCCTGGCGCGGGCCCCTTGAGTGTTTTTGGGATGCTGTTAATGTCTTGTACCACACAGAGACATCCCAAAGAGATGTGCTGTTTGACGTAACCAACCAGTCATTGGGACGTATGACTGACATACTTGGCATTTATACTGCCACTGAAATTCATATACTACACGACTAATTTGTGTGCTAGCTGAAATATCTTTTTGGCTCGATAAAAGCATCCTGATATTACTGCATAGTAGCAGCATTTAAAGGCTACCTTTCCCACTTGTTCCAGAGGTGTGTGATAACCTCTTTGAACAGGTTGTTTGGAAAGTATCTGTAATGGCTAGCTTCACCAATTGCTGAAATTTATGGGACACCTTATTCTCTTATGGTAACTTGAGGTAAACTTGGCACTTTTCTTTTAACCACCACACAACTTAGTAATACGGTACATGAATTTCAGCACCGGTGTGATTCCAGATAAGTAAAACGCATCCCAATGACTGGTGAATCATATTGAATAACTTATCCCTTCAGTTGTTCGTAGTTGGTAAAGTTGTGATCGTACTCAGCCTGTGTTTGCAAACTTCAGAACATAGCGTCCAGCCATTAAATTTGATTCTGTGATTATACAGCATGAAATGAACAATCCCGCATGTGCCAAGAACCAGGCTAATAACCAATTTAGGATGATCAGTCAAGCTTGCAATATTGCTTATTGATATTTATTAGAAACTTAATGTACTCATTACCAGTTCTTGGTTCTCTGCAGGCAAAAGGAACTTGTCCAGACATAGCACATTTTCAGTTTTAATAGGAAAACTCTGTTTGTTGGTGCATTCTCCATGGCATTGTCAAAACTAAAGTTGAGCTACCTTTTTAAAAATTTAAACACAGGTTAGTGATAACTTTCCAGTGCATTCTGTATAGCAACATCTTGATTAGTCAGAGTCCATTTCCTAATGAGCATCTGATCTCGAGTAGTATAGCGCACCTTCAGTTAAAGTTATGATTGTGTTAGTGAAAATCGCAACTTTGTGAATCATAGTTTCCCACAGGAACCTATATTAATGTCAGGTTAAGTTACTTTAGATCTTTCTTGCCTGGTCAGTGACTTTGAAGTGCTGTGCCAAAAATGTGCAGTATTGTGCAATCCTAGCTGAAGTAATGTGCAAAATTAAATACATTTCTATACACAGATTACTGTATACAGTGCAATAAGTTGTCTCAGTTCAAAAGAATTACTCATCCACAGCACTCAGATTGTAAGAACTGCCAATGCTGGAGTCAGAGATTAACAGTGTGGAGCTGGAGGAAAACAGCAGTTTAGGCAGCATCGGAGGAGCAGGAAAGCTGATGTTTTGGCTTGGGACCCTTCTTCAGAAATGGGGGAGGGGGAAGGGAGCTGGGAAAAGTAGGTGGGATGGTGATAGGTGAGTGCAGGTAGGGAGTGGTGGGGCTTGGTCAGTGAGGTGGGAGGGGCAGATAGGTCGGGGAGAAGACGGACATGTCAAGGAGGCGGGGAGAAGAGGGAGGGTTGACCATGGGATGAGGCTGGTGGGTGGGGAGATTTTGAAACTGGTAAAGTCCACATTGAATCCACTGGATTGTAGGCTGCCAAGGCAGAATATGAGGTGCTGCTCCTCCAGTTTCCAGGTGGCGTCATTGTGACGCTGGAGGACACAATATGTTCGTCTTCTCTCCCACCTCACTGACCAATCCCCACCACTGCCGACCTGCACTCACCTATCACCATCCCATTTACCTTCCCAGCCCCACCTGTCCTCTCTCTTTATTTCAGAGATCCCTTCCCTCCCATTTCTGAAGAAGGGTCCTGACCCAAAACGTCAGCTTTCCTGCCCCTCTGATGCTGCCTGATCTGCTGTGTTCCCCCAGCTCCACACTGTGTTAACTCATCTACAGCACTGTACTTTTAGATTGACCAAGCTCCATCTAGTGGCAAAATTTGATCAGTGCAGATATCAGCTCTCCAGAATTACGTGCACCAACCAATCTCTGCCACAAGATGGAGCGTAGGACTCAAGTGCAGCAACAGCAGCCAGGAGCAGATTAGTTGAAGAACCAACACAAGGCTAAGGTAAGATCGGAGGGTACAGTGGTAGTATCCCTACCTCTAGGCCAGGTGATCTGGGTTCAAGTCTCACCTGCTGTAGCATTTAATAACAACTCTGAGCAGGTTGATTAGAAAATATAAAGAACAGAGGTGAGGGCAAGAGTAAGAGCGGTGATGCTGAACCAGCCTTGGGAAGGTTAACAAAAACGTTCAAAGATGATAGAAAAAAATAAGAGACAAAATAATTGGATGTAAGACTTTTAAACCTTTTTCAAAATGGGGAGTTTTTGTAGCCAGGAGGTAATCTGAGTGGAGTGTCACCGAACCATAACAAAGACTACAAATCTCCCTGGTTATTGTTGATTTTCAACATTTCTCTTTCGAACAATATTTTTGTTCAGTTAAGCGTGGGACAGGAAATCATTTATTCCATTGGATTTATATAGTATTCAAGGAGAAATAATTTGCATAAAGTACTTAGAATTACTGTATTCATTGGTTTTCTCAAGGGGAGATTGAAGATTCTGTTTTGTGGTTCATTCTGGTTGTTACACTGCCTGTTAGTGAAAATTTTACTTTCTGTTGTTTCTTGCAAATTATTGAAATGCAGAGTTTTCATGCAAGTAAATCTTGGAAATATCAGCATTTTATGCTCGGCCATTCCCAGTCAGGAACAACCAATGTGCATAGCAATGTAACTAACCTGAGTCAGGGGTTTGTGGTTCCTAAGATTAGAGCGCATGGGATCCAGGGGGAGCTAGCCATTGAATACAAAATTGGCTTGAAGGTAGGAGACAGAGAGTGGTGGTAGAGGGTTGCTTTTTGGACTGGAGGCCTGTGACCAGTGGTGTGCCACAAGGATCAGTGCTGGGTCCACTGCTTTTTGTCATTTATATAAATGACTTGGATGTGAACTTGGGAGGTATGGTTAGTAAGTTTGCAGATGACACCAATGTTGATGGTGTAATGGACAGAGAAGAAGATTATCTCAGAGTACTTTGGGACCTTGATCAGATGGGCCAATGGGCTGAGGAATGGCAGATGGAGTTTTGGATAAATGTGAGATTTGCATTTTGGTAAGGCAAATCAGGGCAGGATTTATACAGTTAATGTTAGGGCCCTAGCAAGGGTTGCCGAGCAAAGAGACCTAGGGGAGTAGATTCATAGTTCCTTGAAAGTAGAGTCACAGATAGACAGGGTAGCGAAGAGGGCGTTTGGCACACATGCCTTCATTGGTCAGAACATTGAGTATAGGAGTTGGCATGCCATTTTGTGGCTGTACAGAACATTTGTGGGGCTACTTTTAGAATATTGCTTACATCCTGATCACCCTTCTATAGGAAGGATGTTGTTAAACTTGAAAGGGTGCAGAAAAGGTTTACTAGGAGATGCTGAATAAGATGGGGCAATTTTCCTTGGAGCATCCGAGGCTGAGAGTTTACCTCATAGACATTTATAAAATCACGAGGGACATGGATAAGGTGAATAGCCAAGGCCTTTTTCTAGGGTGGCGGAATCCAAAACTAATGGGCATAGATTAAAGTGAGAGGGGAAAGATTTAAAAAGGACCTAAGGGGCAACTTTCTAATGCAGAGGCTGGTGTGTGTATGGAATAACTGCCAGAGAAAGTGGTGGAGACTGGTACAGTTGCAACACTTAAGGCATCTGGATGGGCCAATAAACAGGAAGGATTAGAGGGATTTGGGCCAAATGCTGGCAAATGGGACTAGATCAGATTGGGATGTCTGGGTGGCACAGACAAGTTGGATCGAAGGGTCTGTTTCTGTGCTGCACAACTCTCATATCTCTGTCCCACCTTATCAGCATGTACATTCCGCTGTAGTGCTGAGGGAGCACTGGACTGTTGGAGGTGTAGTGTTAAACCAAGTCCCCATTTGCTGTCTTGGGTGGACGTGAAAGATCATTTGGCACAATTTCGACAAATAGCCAGCGAATTCTTCCAAGTTTTCTAACCGATGTCCGTAAATTGGTGCTGCCAGTGAGAACACAGATAATCTGGTCATTTCTTTCATCTCTGTGGAACCTTGCTGTATATGAGTTTGCTGCCAGTACAACAGCAACTACTTCAGAAATGTCACGTTTAAAGGAGTTTCATTGTATCATATAATTTTAGCAAGCACACCCTTGACATGCCTGTACTTTCCCTGTATTTTATAATGTTATGGATTGTTGCATTGGGTTAGTTACTTGTAGAGGTGGACTGGCTGACTTGGAGGGGCTTAAAACTGGTGCAGTTTTGTATAGCCTTCGTACTAAATTTAGGCATTGCTTTATAAGTTCATTACAAAAATTATGTCATTCAGGTTTGTTTGCGCAAGTGCTCTTTTAGTTGCAGCACCTGTGTTGAGTTTAGTCATAATAACAGAAGCTTGAAATCAAATAAGAGAAGTGAGAAAATAATCAAGAGTAAATTCACTGATTTGTAGTATCACAGTATCACGAAGGATAAAGTAAGCTGAAGTCTGATGGATAGGTAAATAAGTTACTCTAGTCTACTTGAAAGATTATGACAGCTCTAGCTTAATATATTTCTCAAATCACAGTAACTCTGACTGTTCAGCATTTTCTGAGTACTGAAGTGCCCGTTAAATTTGTATCCAGTTTTTCTGATCTTGCCCTCTTCACTTAATGTATATAGTATTGCTGCTCATATAAATGTTTTCTTCTTGACTTGAATCTAGACATTACACTGTGCACATATAACTGATATGTAACTCTGTGTTTTGAGTTCAGCATATATTCAGACATCCTCCTGTGTTTTCTTTCATTAGCCTTTGGCCCCTCTAAATTTTTTCCATGCTAAGGCAATCGCTTTCCTGATCAGTAGAAGGCCCATGTTGTTGTTCACCATATCAATGGACATTGTACTCTCCACTTGCAGTTTGGTATCATTGGATTCGGATAGGTTCTGCACTAATGATAATTTTACTCGGGTCTTCAATTCAGTGTTGGCAGATTTTTTTCTTTTCAGTTGCTGACATGTCTAGAATTCATGTGCTTGCTAAAGATTCTTGTATAACTTAAGTAGCAGCATTTCACAAAATACGAGGGTTAGACTTCAGTACAATTGCATTGTCAACATTAAGTACATAAATATTTCCATTTGAGGGATCTCGCTTAAATAACCAGCACCAAGGTGAATTGCTGGTGATTAACATTGATGAGGAATATCAAAAGCATCTATGATGGGAGGGAAGGTACAACTTATGGTGTACAGTTTTTCATGGAACCACTTCTTTTGACCAATAACAATAGGATGCATTACCTTATAGTGCACAATTAGCTTGAATGTGTTCACATACTATAATTGCACCCTGAGCTGTTTATTCACTTTAGTCTTCCACCTTGTTTTTCTGCTGAGCCAGAAGAAGCTTTATTCGATATTTACTACATGTAGTACTTTTATTTTAGTATAACTAATGTGAACGTGAGCCCTCAAGGAATGACAGTGTCTGAAATTAATTTACCCTAAAGTACAAAAAGCCCTGGGACCATTCTTAGTTGTTAGCTTATGCACAGCAATATAGTGCTGTAGGCACCCTACACTGATATTAGGAGTCATTTTACTACTGTAATTTTAATACAAAAGTACTTTTGGGAATGTCTAGCATTTTATTTTAGGGAAAAACTGGAAAATCTCAGCTGATCACGTAGCATCTATGGAGGTAGACATTGACATGACTGTGCTCTGTCACCATTATGTTATCAAATCTGCTAAGTATTTCCAGTTTTTACAGGGGATCAGTTAGTTCTGTTGACTGGACTGACTGTTTGTGGTGCAGAGTGATGCCAACAGTGTGGTTCGATCCCCACAATGATTGAGCTTACCGTGAAGGACTCTCCTTCTCAAGCTCTTAAACCACCACCAGTCGTCTCTTTCTGACCCAGTAGGACTGCGGTTACTCTACTTTCACCTTTTACAGTTCTACAATGGCTGAACACTCTAAAGTGGCCATTTTTCAAGCCTGATCCCAGATTGAGTGCCCGCAGTCAGGGTAACTATGTATAGAAGTGAAAACCAGTGGATTCCCCTTTTACCTGGTGTTTACAAATGTACATTTTTCCAACGGAGCTCACTAGACAGCAGCAATGGAGTTGCAGTCCTGACTTTGTTTTTAGCAAGGGCAAACTGAAGATTGGTGTTGAACTTAGCGCTTAATATCATTTTAACATTCTGCATAAATTAATGAACTGTAAATGCAGCCAGGTTTACAAATTTTGATATTTTTGCACAAGTTTAAGTGGTAGATACATTGTTTAATCCTGAAAAGTCATGCTTGAGTCTGTAAACAGATTGCAAATGGTGAAATACAGGTTTATTGCTGGAAAAAGGACATAATTGAGTAAATTAGACTAACGTAACACTGAAATTGATTGCATTTATATGACAAAAGGAAGATAGTTTATAGAGTTAAAATGCCTTTCTATATTTTCTACAATTTCATCTTAACTTTTGTTTATCTTTTCAGAATTTAAATGAATATGTAACTGCATTAATAGCACTGAAACAAAAAATCATTGATACAGAGTAAGTATTTCAGTCTGATTTGTTATTAGTCAATGTGTTTTGCTGTGACTTTGTTCTCAGGAAATCTTATCAGTTCTTTAAAATCCTGCCAAGTTTCAAACATATGTTTCCACGTTGACAAATTTGTGACCAACACCACATGTCAGACAGTTGTTAGCCCTGATCAAACGTGGCAGCAATCATAGTAAACTATCATACATCCTGATTAACATGTCTGTTGCCTTTGACAGGGTTGACTATCCTATCCTCTTCCAATGCCTCTCATTTGTTGCCCACCTTTTTGGTTCCACTTTTATCAATCCATTTATAGCCAGAAAAATGTTCTGCAGCTTCTCTTCTAGCTCCCACACCATTGCATATCCAGACTCCTAAGGATCTATCCTTATTGCCCCTCCTATTTATTATCTAAATGCTGCCTCACTGATCTCAATACAAAAAGATCAGGTTTCATGTCTATGTTGATGACATCCAACTCTAAATTGCCACCGCTTCTCTTGATCCTTTCAGTCTTTTTTGAATTGTCGCACTGCTTGTCCAGTATCCAGTTACTAGATGAGCAGAGATTTCCTCCTAAAAATGCTCCTAAATTTCCTCCTAAAAACTGAAGCCATTGTCTTTGGTTTTCACCACAGATTTGGTTCCCTAGCTACCAACTCACCTCAGTCCTTGACAACAGTCTAAGGCAGAAACGGTGCAGTATATTTTGATACATTTGACACAGAGATGAGCACCAGATCATATGCAATAAAGCATCAAGAGCTCCTACTTTCACTTCTCTTGGTGGCATATGACTATCCTTGACTCATCCGCTAGTACATTTGCCATGTCTTCATTGTTTCTACATAACTATTTAAGCACACCTTTGGTTACTGTCCCGCTTTCGCTCTGTGTCAATTTGAATTACGCTAAAACTGTATCAGTTATGTTATGTTATGTTAACCCTTCTACCCTATACTCACCAACCTACATTTACTTCTAATCCTGCAGTGACTCAATTTAAAAATTCTGATCCTTGAGCTTTTTTTAATTTTTGTCTTTGTTGCATTTCTGATTTTATTTAGTCCATTGTGCGTGGCCGCACGGTTTTAACTGTGAAATCCTTAAGTTCTGAAATATTTTATCCAGGCTTTCAGCCATTTGGCCCAGTATCTCTTTGTGATTGTCAAATTTTTAATGTTCGCATTTCTCTGAAGCAACCACATATATTTTACTAGATTAAATGCACTATATAAATGCAAATATTGATCTTGATAAGAGCCTAGTCTAAACATTTTTTAATAACATTATGATGTTGCTTTTCTCTTTCCAGCCACGTTCTGACAGAATACCAGAAAAAATGTGATGATATCCTTTATTCATGCAAGATAAAGCAGACTATACCCAGTGGTGCTCTTTGATTTATAAAATTATTACAGAAATTTAAATTCTCATTTTCTATTGCCTCTTTCTTAGAAAACTTGACACTTGATAAGATTTATTGTTTACTTCTGGATGTCATATGACAAGTCAAAGCAGAGAGGAAAATCAGGTTGATTTGAGAGTGAAAGGCAAACACCAATTGAGCTTCCTTCTGTTCTGTTTAATCTTCTGGGCTTTTTAATTTCTTATTTATTTATCTAACTTCCCTTAATCTTTGCTATCGCTTCAACTCGTGAATGTCCCCGTCTCATCTCTCTGAGTAAGGAAGCTTCTCCTATTAGATTTTGAGCAGTGAAGAATAAACAGAATGTCATATTTGAACCTTTAAATGCTGAAATTCTACTGTGGGAGATTGAGCAAAATTAGGTTATTGTGTAGAGAACTGAAATTTGGAGATTTGGGAATGGAAGGATGTAATTTCTTGCCTCTTAGGTTTTGGAATGTAGATAAACAATTCAAAATATCGATTGTTGGTTGTGATATGTCACTTTGATAAACATGTTGTGTTATAGCAGGTGATGAGCTGCTGTCTTCTTCCAATTACAGGAGCACCACAGTCAATGTAACCCAGAACATGGTCTGCGGTTTATCTATGAGACTACTATTTAGCTTCACTTGGCACAACTTGCTTCTAAAGCTACTGTTAATGTGTTTCTGGCTACATTGATAGAATTGACAGCTTTTAAGATCATCTTCAAAATGGCAAACTTAGTTTTGTTTTACGGAGGGACATTGGGGACATTGGGAACCTTGACAGAAATTGAGATTCAGAATAGTTTCTCAAAAGGAAATATGTCATTTAGACAAGGGGAAATGGAAGTAAGTGAATACCTTCCACTGCTGGTGCCAAAGGTGAAATGGTAGTTTCCTATGCAAAGGAAGTCTGAGAGTGACTCTTTTTCTTCCCCTTAACTTGGTTGAATTTTGTAATTATTTGTATAAGCAATAACAGACTAGAACCCCATTTGGTATTTTTGGTCACTGGAACTATCTAATTATCAGTCATTTTTCACTACCAATATTTATGCCGTGGAACTTTTCAAATTCTGATTCAACAGTGTGTTCTTTTAGTGTAGCATTCTCACTTGCTATGGTAGTATATCAAATAAAAATAACTTATGAAAAATTGAGGACACTTTGGAAAAGTAGAGACTGGAGTTTCCAGTTAAATGCTGTCTTTGTTTTGATGAAATTTGTTGCAACTGATATAAAAGACTGGCAAACTTCATGCGTAATTTGCATTCAGTGTAGTTCTGGTGTCTTTGTGCTGGTTTAAAGATCTGTGCTGGAAGGCAGCCAGCCCACTATATTGGCCGTGCCCCAGGTGAATTAGTCACCGCTGAATTGAATTCAAGTAATTTAGTGCTGGGTTATTCAAAAATGGTGGACTCACATTATGATCAAATTTTTTTTGTTGAATCTATTTTCATAATCAAATTCAACCAAGTTGCCACATTTAACTGTTTGAAGAAAACCTTTTAAAGCAAATTATGAAAAGTATAAAATACAGTCCAGTTACAATAATTCATGGCAAACACAAAATCTACCAATGTGTAAATAAGTTTGCATGAAAACACCAGGAGGTGATGGTAAGAAGTCTGTCTTCAAAATGGCTTAAAGTTTGAATGCAATGTGCACTCAAAGCAGAAACTTTACCTTTGTTTCACTTTGAATACATTACCAGCACAATATTCACATATTGTTGAAAATAATGTTAAATATGGTACAAAATAAATCCACCATGTCAGTCTTTGTGATATGTCTAATAATTCATGAGAAGGAGATCAGCATCTAATAAAAATGCTGTATAACATCGATGTTCACTGATTTTAGCACTCACCACTTTCTTTCCAACCAACTTAGTGTATTTAAAAGATTTACCCTTGTTTTCCTTAACAAATTATTACAACTTCAAAAAACAGAAAGGTGAGACAACATTTTATCTTTCTGTTCTTATTTAATGTGATGTTTCAGAGTTAAGAGGGATTGATTTGCGGTTTTATTTTCTGCATGATTTAATTATGAATAATTTTTAAGCATTTCTGTTCATTCATCTACTGCAGTTCCGAGACGATCGAAACGTTTTTAACCTCCCAACAATTTAAAGTTTATATCAACAGAGTGAGCACCTTATCATTAGTGTGAACATTTCTTCATTTGAGTTCTGAAAGGAAGTGGAATCGCATTGAGTTATTATTTGCCTGTTTTAAATTCATTGTTTTAATTTCATGAAATGTGATCATGTAAGTAATCTTCTGACCTGAGGATTGGGAAACATGTTATAAAAATATACTAATATATAAAAAATATTAGTTAAAGAGAAGCGACATTGCCAGATTTTATGGCCCTCTTACACTTATGCAGATGCTGACTGTTCTTGGTAATTCTCTGTTCATTGGTGCACTTCAGTGTCTAACACAAACGGTTGTAATTGAATGAACCCATACAGAAGATATTGGCAGACTCTTTGACAGTGAGCAACTTAATCACTGAATCTAATTTGTCACTCCTCTGCCCAAGGTAATTTACTCACATGTTCATATGGAGATTACTGAATATGCGACAGGAGTGAGAACTTCTCTCATCTTCACATCCCCACATAATGCTCAGTTATTCCCTTCCTAAGTCTGTTCAGCTAACTCAGAATAAAAAAGCTTGAAAGATAGGAAGAGAAAATGCTTAAAGAAAATCCAATTAGCCAGCATTCGTGTAAAGAGAGAAGCAGAGTTCACATTTCAGGTGTACACCCTTTTCATTAAGAACATTAACTCTGTTTCTTTCTCTACACGGATGCTACTATTGGTTGCATTTTCCAGCATTTTTTAAAAATTTCAGACATCCAGCATCTGCAGTATTCTGCTTTTCAAAAGAAACTTTAGTATTGCTCCATTCAACATAGCCTTGCATCCAAATTGGAGTATTACAGGTGACTGCAGTTAAATCGCAGTCCTGGTTTTTTTTTATTCACAGTCTGGTTTCAACCCATTCTCAAAAGCTTCCGTCTAACTGATACTTTTTTTAATGTTACTTGACTGCAGGGATTGTAAAACACTTCGAGATCAACTGGATGAGTTGTTGCAGAAATTTGCACCTCTGGAAAAATGCAAGGAAGAAATGGATGCCATGAGGGTGGAACTGGAAGAAAAGAGGGTAATATGCTCTTTGATGAAAGTGCCTTTTGACAGTAACATAGAAATGCCCAATGGCACTTTTTTTTCCCTCAAGTACATGCTAATGACTCCACCTCATTGGCTTTATATGTATAAGATGTTTGAGAGATTGTGTTTACCCTTATTTTAATGCAGTTAACCTGTCTATGAAAGTAAAAGCAAATCTTGTTTATAAAACATGAAATTGAAATCTATTTATCATCAGGGACTCTTCCATTTTCCCCCATTTAAGAAGCAAAACATATTGAGATATCTAACGCACTTCTGTCACTGTTGGTTTTCTTGGTAGAGTTCCATCAAGATGTACCAACAGACCCATTTAGAGTTCAATGAATTACAGCAAGAACAGGCAAGAAATGATGCTGCGTAAGTCAGACTTTTACATTTTTAATGTGGTTTTGTTTCAGCCTTGCATGATGTTTTATATTTGATATTGTTTCTTAACCTTGTATTTTAGGAAGAAGAAATTGGAAAGTCGGGTAAAAAGACTGGAAGGTAACTAACCATAAAATGCACTATCTGTATTCCATTTTCAAGTTTATTTAGTCACAGAGTCGTAGAGATATACAACATGGAAACAGACCCTTCTCTTCTACTCATCCATGCCGACCAGATAGTCTCAGTAAGGCTAACCCCATTTGCCAGCATTTGATCCATATCGCTCAAAACCTTTCCTATTCATATACCCAACCAGGTGCCTTTTAAATGTTGTAATTGTATCAGCTCCCCACCACTTCCTCAGTCAGCTCATTCCATACACCTACCACCCTCTGCATGAAAAAGTTGCCTGTTAGATCTCTTTTAAATCTTTCCCCTCTCACCTTAAACCTATGCCCTCTAGTTTTGTACACCCCCCACTCAGGGCAAAAAAAGTGTCTGTTTACCCTATTCGTGTAATAACGTCGCCACTCAGCTTCCAAAGCTCTAGGGAAAATAGCCCCAGCTTATTCAGCCTCTCCCTATAGCTGAAACCCTCCAAACCTGGCAACATCCTTGTAAATCTTTTCTGAACCCCATCAAGTTTCACAACATCCTCCCTACATCTGGGAGACCAGAATTGCACACAGTTTTCCAATAGCGGCCCAACCAATGTCCTGTACAGCCGCAATATGACCACGCAACTCCTATACTCAATTCACTGGTCAATAAAGGAAAGCATAGCAAATGCCCTCTTCACTACCCTATTTACTTCTGACTCCACTTTCAAGGAACTATGAACCTGCACTCCAAGGTCTCTTTGTTCAGCAACACTCCCATGGACCTTAACATTAAGCATATAAGTCCTGCCCTGATTTGCCTTCCCAAAATGTAGCACCTCTGATTTATCTAAATTCAATTTCATCTGCCACTCCTTGGCTAATTGGTCCACCTGATCAAGATCCCGTTGTACTCTGACGTAACCACCTTCGCTTGTTCACTACACCTCCAATTTTGGTGTAATCTGCAAACTTACTAATCAAACCTCCTATGTTCACATCCAAACTATTTATATAAATGATGAAAAGCAGTGGACCCAGCACCGATACTTGTGGCAAATCGCTGGTCATAGACCTCCAGTCTGAAAAGCAACTCTCCACCACCAGCCTCTGTCTTCCACCTTCGAGCCAGTTCTGTATCCAAATAACTAGTTCTCCCTTTATTCCATATGAGCTAACCTTGCTAACCACTCTATCACGAGGAACCTTGTTGAATGCCTTACTGAAGTCCATATAAATGACGTCCACCGCCTTGCCCTCATCTTTGTTACTTCCTCATAAAACCCAATCAGGTTAGTGAGACAAGTCCCACACACGAAGCCATGTTGACTATCCCTAATCAGTCCTTGCTTTTCCAAATTCACATAAGTCCTGCCTCTCAGGATTCTCTCCAACAACTTGCCCACCACTGATGTTGGGTTCACTGGTCTATAGTTCCCTGACTTTTCCTTACCACCTTTCTTAAATAGTGGCACCACATTAGCCAACCTCCAGTCTTCTAGCACCTTACCTGCGGCTGTCAAAGATACAAATATCTCAGATAGGAGCACAGCAATCACTTCCCTAGCTTCCCACAGAGTTGTAGGGTACACCTGAACAGGTCCCTGATTTGCATTCAGGAGGCAAGCTATAATAATCTAATAGCTCAAGTTGCAAAAATTGAAGGGTGTTGCAACATTTTAAACCTTACACAGATAATAATAACCATGTTTTATTTTGCAATATAACACTCCATTATGTTGGTAATTGCTCCCTGCAAACATCTGTCGAAAACGTATCCTGGATGAAAAACATATCCTAGCTATGAGGCCAAATGCTGCTCTGCTAAGGTGTGATACACATCAGCTGCTTTCTTTGTGGCAGTGCAGTGTTCCCTTAGAGAAAGGATCCTCTTGCATGTGCCAGAAGCCTGTCAATTGACTGTACCCTGATGTCACATAGCCAACCAAATTTAAACTACCCAGGTCCAGACATTATATTCCTCCATTGCCGTACATATGACAGGCACAAAAATGCAAGATGGGCCCTGCATTAATGGTCCTTAAAAGGCCAGATACCCAAATTACAGTTACAGTTATTTTTAAGGATTTATGCTGTTACAAAGTGTCTGGAAGTCTTGTGGATTATTTTGGGCAATATTATGTGAATTCATGAATGTCCAGAAAATGTTACTTTATGACCTGTCCACACAGGATGCACCTGGCAGTGCCTATGGATCTGCAGCGTGACAAAGTAAATAGAGCAGAAGCTGCAAACTTGGAGCTGGATTCCTGCAGCTCCTTGACATGAGAAGAGGTTATCTGGCAGGGCAACCAGTACTCTGAGGAAGGGTCACTGGACCCGAAACGTTAACTCTGATTTTTTTCTTCACAGATGCTGCCAGACCGGCTGAGCTTTTCCAGCAACTTTGTTTTTGTTCATGTTTTTGCAACCAGTACTTTGCTCTGCTTCATTCTATTGAGTGGCATCATATTCTGTAGCGCTTAGTTGCACACTGCAGTTGTGCTAAAGTACCAAATTTGCCCACTGTTTCCCCCTTTAACTGGAACCAAAGCAGGCAGATTACAAATCCCAAACCAGCCCTCAAATAAACAGGCCCGAGGAAATTTTGGTCTGTAGTTTTTTTAATAAAAATGATTACCTTTCTTTGCAGATGCAATTTTAAAAACAGAAGTCCTGGCACCCTCCCCCTTTGCCAGATACCATTTACCGGAGACAGTTGTTGTTTGTTGAAGTGTAGATGCTCAAAGCAGAAGGCATTTATTTCTACTTGAGCTGCTAGGGTTTTACAACTGTAAGAATATTTCAAGTGAATATTACTTTTTTTATTAAGTAGAATAATACATCATCAAAAGCATTCTTCTGACTTGGTGCAATTATAAATACCGTTTGGAATTTCTCATTTTACTGTTTCCTAGTCTCAATATAAAATATGTGCTTTTCTTTCTAATGAAGAAACAACAGCAAAACAAAATGCAGAAATAAAGCAATTGAAAAGAGAGAAGACGACATTGGAAAGAAATCTAAAGAAAACCCAGGTATAATTCAAATATTTTTAGACTCCAGAAAAATATAGCTTGCTTTAAGAAATTGCACTGCCAGTGGAGAGTGTTACTCATTGCTTTAAGAGACAAAATAATCGGAAGAGCTGAGGATGTGGCGGGTGCTGCAGCAACTGGGAGTCCTTGAAAGGAGCACATTTTTTAGAAAAAGGCCCTTGCGTATAGAATCCAAAAGGAGACTTACAGATAATAGTTATTGAGATTAAATTAAGTTAATCATCTAATTAATGACAAACTATCAGCTGGACTGACTTATCTCCTCCCTACCCCCCCCACCTACACTCACCTTTACTGGCTCCATCCCCGCCTCTTCGACTTGTCTGCCTCCTCTCCACCTATCCTCTCCTCTATCCATCCTCTATCCGCCTCCCCCTCTCTCCCTATTTATTTCAGAACCCTCTTCCCCTCCCCCATTTCTGATGAAGGGTCTAGACCCGAAACGTCAAGTTTTCCTGCTCCTATGATGCTGCTTGGCCTGTTGTGTTCATCCAGCCCCACGCCTTGTTATCTTAGCCTCAATTTTCCATTTTTTTGGAATAAAAAATGGGCATAAAATATATTTTGGGAATGAAAATAATGTATTGAAATGGCAATAATTAATGCAAAAACTCCTCCATTTTATAATCTTAATAAAATGTTGTTTGATTTCTAAAGTTATGATCATGGAGAGTTCAGTCACCCCCTTACATTCTATTATGCTGCTCACTGAAGTCACAACAAAGTACTTGCTTTCTTGCACTCTGGAGAGTGACCCTGAGATTCTCTCTGGACCAAATCTGAAATCAAGTCCTGAAATGTTTGCATAGATAATTTGAGCAGTCCTCATTTGGATGATACATTATGCACAGTCTCACCTGCTTGCTCAGATGTAATTTAAAAAATCCATGTCACAATCTTTAAAAAAAACAGCAGGGTAAGGAAGTTCTCCTGTTACTTTGGTCCTGTTTATTTAGATCTTAGCAATCACCCTCAAGTACCAACTAATTTATCTTGTTACTGTCTCTGAATCCTTCCAGTGCAGAAATTGTTTTCATAACTTGTCTATATCACAACTGTGAATACAGAACACTTCAGGAAGACTTCTTTGACAAAGTCTGTTCTTAACCCACCTCAAGCTGCAGCACCAGATACAGCAATACTTTTTTCTAGTTGAAGAAAGTGGACAAGTGTCTGGAAAACATGAAACAATGATCCTTCTTACTCATAAGGTTTCAACAGTAGGGCAGAAGAGCACATAGTAATCTAAAGTGCAGTGCCTAAATTAGGAGAGGGATAATTTCAATGGAATGAGAAAGTTTCTAACCAAAGATAATGGAGTCAAAACTAGGCTTCTTTGATAAGAGAGAGAAATGATATGACGAAACAAGAAGAGGATGCACGATGTAAATTCTTCAAGTGAGAATTTCATTGAATATAGTGGGAAAGAAGTAAAGAGAATACAGTGAAAGGAATTGAAGAGAAAAATAAGACTGGCAAAAACAAACTATGAGAACAGGACAACAGTCAACATAAAAGTGAACCCAAAAATCATCTACCGGCACATAAATGATAAGTGACAGAAGTTGGTGTTTTGAAAGGCAAAAGGCAAACCGGCAAGCTTGAATACTTATTGAGTACTTTATACCGGTGTTTTCTAAGAAGATGGAATCTGACAAATAGTGGTAGCTGTGACAAAAGTAGAGGGATCAACAGACTTGTGAGCTAAAGCTTTGCAGTGAAGTTCCACAGGATTCAGTTTTAGGACTTTGCTTTTCCTGATATATATTAATGACCTGGATTTTGATTTCAAAATTTGCAGGTGATGTGAAAAAAAGTGCAGAACCTCAAGAGCATGTACAAGCTCAGAGCAGAAGTAGCCCACACAATCTCTTAAACCCAATCCGCTATTCAATAAAATCATGGCTGGTTTAATTACTCCACGTTTCTGTCTAACCCTAATAACCTTTCAACCCCTTGATTATCAGGAATCTACCTCTGCCTTAAAAATATTTAAAGACTGCTCCTACTGCCTTTCGAGGAAAACAGTCGCAAAGGCTCTCGACCCTCTAGTAACAACGTACTAATCAGTTTAACATCAGTGAGAGTAAGGGTTTAGAAACAATCAGAGAGAAAGTTAACACATGCTTGGAGAGGTTTAGTTAACTAAGGAGTGCCTACGTGGATTTAAAAAGGCAAATTATGTTTGTCTGACTGAAATTTTTAAAGCAGTAACACAAATTGATGAACGGAATGCAATGGATGTTGTCTACATGCATTTTAAGAAAGCATTTAACAAAATACAGTGTAAGAAGTTGATTATCAAAATTGTGGCTCATAGAATAGAAGTTCAGTATCAATTTAGATTTTAAAAAATACTGTCTTAAAAGCAGAAAACAGTAAGCCATGATAGATGGGTGACTTTAGAGAGTTATGTTCTCTCAGGGTCAGTGCTGGGAGCACTGCTATTTTTGATACACAGAAATGACTTGGGGGGGTGAAATATTGAAATATTTCAAGTTTTGCCAGTGAATACCAAACTTGGAAGAGTGGCAAGCAGTTGGGAAAATACTTATCAAATGCAATAGGACATAGACCAGTGGAATGGACAAACTAGTGGCAGATAGAATTTAATACAGACTGTGAGGTATGCTTTCTGACAGAAGGGAAGGAGAGGGAACATACTTTTAATGGCATACTTTTAAAGAGAGCAGGAACAGAGGAATGGCAGGAGGATGCAGTAGTTATACATATTAATAGAACTTTGAAAGTAGCAGGATGCATCTGGCATATGGTTATTAAAGTAACAAGCATGGGGCTGGATGAACGCAGCAGGTCAAGCAGCATCATAGGAGCAGGAAAACTTGACGTTTCGGGCCTAAACCCTTCAAGGGTTTAGGCCC
>JAHRHZ010000013.1:7475520-7490705 GCA_024137785.1 Ginglymostoma cirratum
ATCCATCCTCTATCCGCCTCCCCCTCTCTCCCTATTTATTTCAGAACCCTCTTCCCCTCCCCCATTTCTGATGAAGGGTTTAGGCCCGAAACGTCAAGTTTTCCTGCTCCTATGATGCTGCTTGACCTGCTGTGTTCATCCAGCCCCATGCTTGTTATCTCGGATTCTCCAGCATCTGCAGTACCTTTTATCTCTGCAGTGGTTGAGTTAGGTTGCTGATCACCATCACCTTGAGGACTGTTGAGGATAGACAACTAATGCTGGGCTGGCCAGTGTTACCTATGTCCCTTGGGGAAAAAAATACATACGTTGAAAGCTGTCCACTGTCAGAATTTTCTGTTATTTATTCTATTCTAATAGTGAAAAAAATAAAGCGCCTACTTGTCTAAACATTCACTATGTATTAACGGCAGGAAAGACATCCACAGGGAGCAAACATTGGAAAAATTACACCAAACATTTATAAATGAACGCTTGAGTTCCTCTTTACCATTTTATAAACGCTACTTGGTGAATGTGTTTACTGTTGGTTATATCCACAGATAAAGTAAAAGTGTTACTCGAAGAAATATGGATGTGTATTGAAAAACCCAATGTACAAGAGAAGCCAAACAAGAGCCCAGGTATGCTGCATCTAATTTGGATTGTTTGACTCTGCCATCTAATGTGAAAGGAATAGTATGAATCTTTAAAGAATGGTAACAACACAGAAGTAGACTATTCAGACCCACAAATCCACATTAACTGTCTGAAAGAACAATCCAGCAAGTTCCACTCCCTCACTCAGTCTCTGTAACCCTGCACGCTATTGATGCTTATCCAATTCCCTTTTGAAAACCACAGTTGAATCTGCCTCCACCACCCTGTCAGTGCATTGCAAATTCAAAACATATTCAACATTAAAATTGTTTTCTCTTTGTCTTTTGTCTTTAATCTGTGTCTTTTTAGTTCTTAATATGTCCATCCAAGAGAGCAGTTTTTACTGTATCAGCTCTGTCAACACCCCTCATAATTTTGAATATTTGCAGCTATCAAACTACACTTCTCTAAGTGGAATATCATCAATCTCATCAATTGATGACCTTCATCCCCGAAATAGCCATGTAAATCTTTTCTTTTCCCCTCTGTAATCATCCATGAAGTTCTGACTTTCATTGCCCTAACTTATCCCTTGTGAGGAGAATGTACCTGGGCTGTATCCAAACCATCTTCTCTTTAATAACAGCAGGATGTTCTGATGCAGTTTTGTCTGCTGTTCTTTTAATACCGACTTTTCCAAGACAGTTCCACGCAAATCCAGCAATCCATTCATCCTCATTGGGTGTGAAATGCAGTGATCAAGAAAAGTCTTCTAAGCACACAAGAAAAGTCTTTCCCCTTCTGTGCAGTATTGCTTTCCCAGTTTGTATTACGATATTTAACAACTATCCACAGAGCCATCTCCAAATGCTTCATTCGCTGATGATTGCACAATGTTCAGCAACATCCAGGTTCAGGCTGACAAGTGGAAAGTAACATCCGTGCCAGACAAATGCCAAACAATTACCATCTCTAACTAGAGTGAGTGTAACCAGCACCCCTTAGCACTAAATGGCATCACCATCATTAGAGTTAACATTGACCAGAAACTGAACTGAATTAGCCATTTAAATACAATGGCTACAGAGCAGGTCAGAAGCTAGTCCACCATCTACAAGGTATAAATCAGGAGTATGGTGGAATACTCCCCACTTGCCTGGGTGAGTGCAGCTCTAACCACACTCTCAAGCTTGACACCATCCAGGACAAAACAATCTACTTGATTGGCACAATACGCAAAGCATTCATTTCTATCAGCACTGATGTTCAGTAGCAGAAGCCCCATGTACCATTTACAAGATGTGAATTTCTGCAGTACAAAGGCTCCTTAGACAGCATGTTCCAAGCCCACTCACCTAGAAGGACAAGGGCAGCTGATACATGGGAATATCATCACTTGCAGGTTCCCTTCCAAGCTATGCCCCATCCAGACTTGGAAATATATTGCTGTCCTTCAGTGTCACTTGGTCAAAATTCTGGAACTCCTTCCCTCATGGTTTTTGTAAGTGTACACAAAGCACATGAACTGCAGTGATTCAAGATTACCTTGTCAAGGGCAGCTGGAATGGGCAGTAAATGCTGGTCCAGCCAGTGACATCCACATCTCTTAAGTAGATTGAACATTTGCCATATCAGTAGTTGAAAATTCTTTCACCTCTCTATAATTTCCCTGCAAATCTATTCTATCATATTTTCTTTTCCCATTTGCTTGCTGGCTCATAGGTGCATTCACTTATGTCATTACTTCTCCACTGTAAAGCAGAAAGGTTAAGTGGTAATCCGGCTCCAAATTCTTAAGGGAGCAGATTTTTAAAAGTATGTTTAACTTTTTCTCCAATCTAACCTGGCGTAGGCAAGAGAGGACCTTCACAGAAGAAAACCAAGATGCTTAGAAGTTCTTTAAGTAACCCAAGTCACAGCACTCCATTGGAAACTACAGAGCTGCCAACATCTTCACTCCCATGTCAACTGGAGCGCAACCAAGAAAACAATTTCTCAAAGATGGATGAGAGTCTGGCTGATGAAGGACTGAAGAGCAATGGTGACAGTGCCTTCTATGATGACAAAACAATAGAACTAACTCAACACAAAGATCCTGCTGACAGTACAAACACTTCAAGCAGTGATATTGATAGCGATGATGATGATGAGCAAGATGCTTTAAGCCGACAACTACAAGAAATACTTGATTGGACTGAACCTCTTCCTCCGCAATTGTCTCCATTGCCATGTTCACCTTCATCTAAAAAGGCAGGTCTAAACAAAATGTTAGTTGTCATAGAACAACTTAACCTTATTATTTTATTAGTATTCCATTGGTTTTGCACCTGTACTCTTGGGTCGTTGTGCTACCAGCTTTCAGAACATTACAGAACAGCAATAAATATTTCATTATACTTATCACAATTAACACCAAGGTTATTTGGGCAGGACTCTGAGGTACAACAGAGAATTACCACTGTTTGTTCTCTGTAATAGTCTGGATAAAACGTGAAGGTTGTTGAGATAATGAGTGATTATGTGTACATTTGCACGCTGTCCTTCTATTTTGATACCTTGGCTTAAATCCAGCCCTGATGGATGGGCTTAAATTTTTCTTTCTCTGACCGGTTTTCGGTGAGAATCAAACCAGAGTACAAGATGACTTCCAAACTCTGTATTCATGGGAATTAATAATTGCAAACATAGAACCCAGAAAGGTAGTTGAATGGGAATGAATGATAATCCAGGAGAGAGGGAAGTGTTCCTTTTAAGGCCAAGTTTATGCTGGAATTGCTATTTAAGGAGCTTCACTGAATAATTGGTCGAATGCTAGTATTGTTTTCTGCGGTGAGAATGCAATATGTGCAAAGGTGTAATGTTAATTTTCACAAAGCCATGAGAATAAAATCCTTCCCACGTAGAAAAGGCATTCAAACTCTGTAGCTTATTTGACTGTTACTTTATATCATGGTTATTCTATGTCTCAACTTCATTTTCCCACTTTTTCTCTACATTATCTCCTTACCCTTACCTAACAACTCATCTAATCTCTGAGATTTTATTTAACAAAGTACCCTCAGAGTCTGGGGGAAAAGCTTCGAGATTTTCATAACCTTTCATTATCATCAATGTACATAAATTCCAGAATGTAGAGTGTTGGTTCACTTCTTGCACCCAATTGTATCCATGAAAATAATCTACCAACGCTACAGCTGAATTACAGTGAAGGTATTCTAATGATATTACAGAAAATTCAAACAACATTTGTTTCAGTGGTGTCGAATCTTTAAACAGTGCAGCCAGTATTGAAAGGTTAAAGCTGTGGAGAATATGGAATAGACACTTGCAATATTGAAAAGGACAAAGGAGGACATAAGAGATTCATCAAGATGTTGGCTTCGATGAAGCACTTTCCCTATGAAGAGAGGCTCGGTTAAGCTCGGATTGTGTTCTTTGGAGCAGAGAGGGCTGAGAGTGTTAAGAGCTTTTGAAAGAGGGCTTTTCAACTTTTAAGTGTGGGAGCATGGATTTCTAGAACTAGTGGGTAAGTGAGCTAGAAGGAGGAGTTGGGTGTGATATGCCATTCTATGCATCTTTCCTATCCTTAGTTGTTGAACTGCTTCTGCCTTTGTATCAGTTAGCCAATGCAACACTCCTGCGGGTTACCTCAGCAGTTTCCACCCATGCTATCTTCTCTATAGCAGTCCCCTCTCGTAATGAAGGAAGTCTGTTTTCCTGCAGACCACATCTGTGAAGAAAAGTGAAGCATTGGGACGCCATAACAACAGTTCATCCCTTTGCTCACTCAGGTCCGTAATCAAACAGTTTAAATAGTTCAGACGAAGTAATCACATGCCAAAAGTCATGACACTAATTTGGGAATTCAGCTAGGTTAAGAAGATGCCAATAGATGTACTACCGAAACCTCAGGATTCTTAGTGTAAAATCAGATGGACCACCCCACTGCCCATTCCCACAGAGAAAAAAAGCTAGCACTGACCTACGGCAAAAATGCACAAGCCATTTTTGTTTTACTTCTATAGTGTGTAACCATCAATCCTTATTCCTCATTTATTTATTTACGCCATTTGCCTATAGGAAGTAGTTAGACCGGCAGATTAGTTTAGCATCTAAGACATTGCCACTGTTCTCTAGACACTCACAAGCAGTACCTCTGAAATATAATGTTCCCTTGCTTTCAAATTATCTTTAGATTTGATATTATGTGAGAAAATATTTGTGGCCATACAGGAACTGAATCCTGTTCTAATTGTGTCTTTCATCCAAGATGTTTTAATAGAGAAAGTACAGACATTTGATTTGTTTTCTTAACCAAGTACCAGTCCTTTTGTGCTTTGCATTAAATAAATAGAATGCCTCCTTATCCATATCGGCATTACTGTTAGGAGGAATCAATTATTCATCAGTTATATTTTATAACTTCGTAGTATTTTGACAACCAATGTTTTTCTTTACCGTAATCTTCATAGAATCCCTACAGTGTGGAACAGGCCCTTTGGCCCAACAACTCCACACCAAACCTCAACGCATCCCACCCAGACCCATCCCTGAACAGTACAGGCAATTTAGCATGGCCAATCCACCTAACCTGCACATCTTTGGACTGTGGGAGGAAACTGGAGCACCCGGAGGAAATCTACACAGACACAGGCAGAATTGCAAACTCTACACAGACAGTCGCCCAAGGGTGGAATCAAACCCGGGTCCCTGGCACTGTGAGGCAGCAGTGCTAACTACTGCGCCACCGTGCTGCCCACAAATCTTACTAGAAGGCATGGTACTTGTATGTCATTGCATGCTCCAAGTTTCACAAGAATGCAGAGAACCAGTAGTTCCACGCAACTGAAACAGAAAAATGACATGTCACGCTGGTTGCTGCATTGAGGGCATAAAAGTCTATTGGAATGTAGGTAGCTTTTGTCAAAGAATGGTTCAAATAGTATCTGGGATTCTGAGTAAAACATTGGAAGTGGTAAAGGGTCAAGAAATGCCTAAATGAGTCAAAACGGAAAATGAATGCTGGGAGACCATTTAAGTCTGAGGAGGAGATAGATTTTTAATTAATACTGTTGTGGGGTCATGGGGAGCAGACAGCAAAGTGGGGTTGAAGCCAAGGTGAGATCAGCCATGATCATATTAAATGGCAGAGCAAATCAAGGAACAGAATTGCTGAATTGCCTACTCCTATTACTAGCTATGTTTTTATGAGTGTAAGTTGTGATTTAAAATCTTGAAAGTGCCAGTGACACAAAGAAATTTCACCTGGGACATATACTTGCCTGAAATAGTTAACTCTTAACTCAGTCCAGTAAGCATCCTCCAACTCCTAGCCCAAGTAACTATTTTTTGTCTTTATGCTAAGGACATGGCTGGTTCCATTTCCACCTATGGCCATATTTCTACAACTTTCAACAACTGTAATACATGACAACATGGAAGTCTTTTACTATTCCCACTCTGGGACATAAGTGACGTGTAGCATTCCAACTAATGTCCTAATTGAAATTTGAAACTCGGCATTGATCTTGGGGTCTTCCTTGTCTCTCTAACTCAATTACTAAGTAAGATATCAAGCGAGCTTGATTTATTTGACTTTATTAAAAGCACTGTAACAGTAATGTCATGCTTTGTTATATTCTGTTTAGACAGCTTAAATGTCAGATAATGTAAATAAAATATTCTTTCTCTTATGCAGCAAATCCTGTTTGGCGATATTACAGATTCAAGTGATGACGAAGATTGTAATCTTCCTGGAAGGAACCGTAGTGAAAGTGTAGTAAAGACTGATCAAGTGGATAATTCTGGATGCATCGAGGTGCTGACAACTAAACAGTCACCCGTGATGGAGGCAGGCGTTTCTGCAAGTATGTGTGAAGAGTTATCTGCCGAGAAAATGGATTGTTCTGAGGCAGAAACTGAAGATCTGAATGAACAATATTCAGCAAAAACTGAAGTAGAGGCTGAATTTTCAGATTGTTCTTTGATTGTCAAAGATGCTCAGTGTAGAAATGAAAACAGTACTGAAATTCAGTCTATATTTGAGGAAACTACGAAGGACTGTGATGTGACCAAAATTCCAGAAAAGTGTGATGTTGATTCTGTTCTTGCACCCAGGGCTATTGATAAAACTGACACGACATCTCCACAATACAATTACATTGATGACATGAAGAGGGATGATAGTACAGAAAGTTCAAAAAGCACTGTGGTTTCAGTAGAGTGTAATCTTCAAACAGTGGAACCGGAACTTGAAATGTCACAACCATGCAATAAAGAAGAAGATGGTGTAGAAACTTGTGTTAAAGAGGTGGACAAGGAGGAGCTTGTGTCAAACGAAGCCAGTGCTGGTGGACAGTTAGGAACAACTTTTGAAGCAATGGAGATGCCAGAAATTAAGTGTAATAGTCTTACATGTGACAATCAAAGAGGTGAATGCATGGTAACTTCAGTGCTGACCTCTGATAGGGAACATGCCACATCAGAATGCGCGACAAAGAAGCAAATTGGTGTTAGCACAGTGGAAGAAGAAATATCATTTTCAGAGCTGAACAATGTAGAAGTAGATGGTGTTGCTCAAACTAACTCGGATGAATGTATTCCCACAGAGGACATGGAGGTGGAGGAAAGGAATTGCAATAGCTTTACACCTGACAGGCAAAAGGATGAATGTTCACAAGTTTTGTTGCAGGCAACTGATGTGGACCTTCCTCAAATAAACTCACTGACAGCAGAACAAAATCTTAACAAAATGGAGGAGAAAACCCCATCAGCTGAGGTTTACTGTTCTGTAGAAACTGATGTTTCTCAGCACAAGTCCAAGAACTGCATAACTACGGGGTGTGCAGACGTGGAAGAAGATATTTCTGATACTTCAGTATCTGATAATGAAAAAGATAAATTCATACTGACTTCAGTGCCAACCACTGATTCTGAGCAAACACATAACGAACTTGCAGCAAAAGATCAAAGAGAACTTGTCAAAGTGCAGGCAGTATCATCGCTAGCAGATTTTGAGTGTTCCACAGAAACCAGTATATCCCAGGATAAGGCAAACAACCTCTTTTCTACAGAGGATACAGAAACGAACATCAGTTCTGTTGGCCTAATATCAGATGATCAAAAAGATAAAGGCAGTCCGATTTCTGCATCCAGTGACACTGAAGAGTTTGACGCAAAGGAACATAATGGGATTGACAGAAAACAGGAGACAGCTATACTTGGCAAGATTGACAGTTCTGTCATAGCTCGGGACATGTCCGAGGGCAATGTCGGTACTGAAGGTGTGGTGGTAAAGGGCTTGGATTCCAAAAGTCCTACCTTTGACAGCCCCAACAATGAACATGTGGTACCTTCAGAGCCTGAATTTATTCAACAGGCTGAATCAGCCTTTATAATAAAGGAGAAAGATGGTTTCAACAAACTCAGTGAGGTGTCTTCACGTGAGTCTGACTGTTCTGATGTCATTCAGGAGAATTCCATTTGCAGTACGGATATGGAGATGGAGGAAGTAGAATTGAATAGTTCTACATCTGATGCAGCAAATAATACATGTATATCAACCTTGGTACCATTCAGTACTCAGATGACTGAAGTGGAATCCACAGCAAAAGGTCAAGATTATCTTAACAAGAGACAGCTGCCTTCGCCATTTTTTGATTTTGACAGTTCTGAGATATCTGGTGTTATACAGAATCAAAACAAAGACTATGTTTCAACACACATTGTGGATATGGACGAAGGTAGTTCCAATGGATCTGCATTTATTGAATGCACATTGATTTCAGTGCAGTCTTCCATTGAGGAATCCGAAACCAAATCCACAATAGAGGAAGACAGCATGATTACCAAAACAAATGAAGCACCTTCATTTCTTGAGTCAGATTGTTCTTTTGCCATAACTGATCTTGCTCAGGACAAATCCTCAGATTGTATCTCTGTTATGGGAATCTCTAGCAAATCTGAAAGGGTGAGTTTCCTTTCCACAGAACCGGAATCGACTGAAGATACTGAAAAAGTAAAAGACCTCGTTTGTGAAAGTCCATTTGACCAGTGGAATGAAGGAAAAGATAAAGTTGTGGAAAATGAGGAAGAAGAATGTCATATAGGAGAGATAAGCAATCAAGAATCTGGCACAGACTCAACTCAGCTTTGTGATATGAATCCACAGAACTCTGAAGTAGAAGTCTCCATGTTGGTTAGAAAAATCAAAAGCAAGCAATGGCATGCAAAGATTCTAACTCCTGAGGAAAAAATGCAGGATACCACTAATCAAAATGGAGTTGAAGTAGCCACCACAGCTGATGTTTACATGCCTGAAAGCTTGTCTCAAGAGCTCAAAGCTCAGACTGGCAGTCAGAAGCTTGAAGCTGAACACCACACCTTTTCTGTTAATGGCCATGTTACAGTACAGTGTGACAAAGTGTCACAAAAGTGTGACACTTTTGCTTCTAACTGTGTACCAGAAGCTAACGAAACTGTTTGTAAAATTGCAAACATAATAAATGCTAAGGAAGATCAAGTGGCTGTTCATCATGACCCTATTGAGAGTGAAATTGAGCCAGTAACTTTGGATAAAGATTTTTCACAAGACATCTGTCATACTCCAGCATTCAAAGCAAATGATATGAATTCTGAAGATGCCAAACATGGGGATAATACTGTGTCAAGAAAATGTGGAGTTTCAGCTCTAGATTTAGATACCCCAGCTTTAAACATTTGTGACAATGAACCTCTTTCAGAATCGAGCACTAACACTGACACGTTGTTAGGATGTGCACATATAGAAAATAAATGTTTGGAAAACAATTATCTGCAAAATGAACTAGATAATGTGGAGAAATTGCAAAACTCTTCTGACATTTGTTTCAATCAAGACAGCAACATAAAAGAGAAAGATGGCTTGCAAACTAGCAAGAATACCATTGGAATTGTACAGGAAATGCCCAATTGCATCTCAAGTGTAAAAAAAGTGAATAATTCTACAAATACACCAATAGAGGGCACTTCCAGTCATAGACGTTTTGTACAAACAGTGGACAATTCAACACAAACTGAAATGATGTGTGTTGGTTCAGAAACTGTGTTTTACACTGGCAGTGATCTTAAGGCTGTTTCTCAGACAGATATTGTTGAAAAATGTAAATTAGGAACACCAAATGCAAAACAACATTCTAGTTATTGTGATTTGTGGAATCCATCACTTCCAGATGTTCCTTCAGATCATCGAAGACCCATTTACACAGTGGCTTTACATGATAATGAAGCATTATTTGAAAGTACAGTTGACAATTCAGTGGCTGTGGAATCATTTGGAACTTCAGGACGTGAGCATACCTCCAAAAAGACTACAAAAACCAAAAAAATACAATTATGTAGAAGATTACCATGCAGTTTGGTTGAAGGTGATGGAGATCTGCAACCAGAAGGCACTTTACAAAAGCCTAATTTACAGTCCACCTGCAAAAGTCGTGCTGTTTTAAGAAGAAACAGAAGAAATTCAAATTTGAACAATCCACCTGTACAAGCCAATGCTGACACTTCCGCTCCAGCATTGTGTACACAAGAAATTCATCAAGTAATGTTAGAAATGGGACAACCTTTACCACCACTATTACCGCCACTCGTAGCAACACCACCAAGAGCTGTAAGAGCTACAAAACCAATATCCCCTCTTATTACTACATCTAATATATCGCTATGTTCTCCTGTAGATGATTTGGCTTCCCCTTCTAAGGACACCACAAAGGCTGCTTCGGTTTCTCCTCCTTTGGATTATACTCAACAAAAGTCTCCTTCGATGCAGTCACCATCCCCTTTAGAATTTGCAAGAAATGAACGAATCCAGTCTTCTCCATTACAGTTTTGCACTGCAACCCCAAAACATGCTGTTCCTGTACCTGGGAGACTACCTCAGTCTGCATCAACATCTGGGGGTTCAGCTTTACCTCAAGAAAACTCTGTAAAAATATTGGATGCTATGTATCCCAACCTCTCTGCCCGTGCAAGAACTTTAAACATCCTCCGTGGAAATGTTCAACTCAGTATTCGTGGCCCCACAGACAATGAGAACCAATCTGGATCGGTGAACCAAATCATGGGGTTCAAAGCAATCAATTCTGCTGCAACTGCATTTGTTAAAGCAGGAAGCAGTTCCAGATCAGAAGGCTCAAAAGCTGATGGATATGAAAAAGATTTAGAGCAACAACCGACAGCTATTGCTAGCACGTTAAGTACTATGGATAGATCTAAAAAAGACCAAAAGGGTGCCAAAAGAATTGCTGATGATGATGGGGCAGGAAATGCTAAAAGAGTGAAAGTAGAAAACAGGTGTCAAAGTAGAGATAATACTACTGATTTAATCTCACCACAAGAGTCCTCAACTGTAAATGTTATTGACACCACTGAACCACTTTGCAATGGGCTAATGGAACAGAAAGCTGGATATAAAGCTCAACATTTCTCGCAGCCTCTTGAATCTGTTAATTCAAGTGAACAGGCTTCAGCTAGTGCCTTAATGAAAATTACCAAGTCCTGCTTTGACCTACTGCCTGTTATTCGCAGTCATGTATTTGTTGGGAATATTCCTCATATTCCAGTATTGCGTGATGAAGAAAAAGAGGTGATTTGTGAATTAAATGGCAATAAGGTAAGCATGTGTATTTAATTCTCTTTTGGTGCAGGACTCCATTGTTTCTTCGGTAGTAATTTAATATTTGGTAAATGTTTAAAACATACCTGGATGACTATCAATAATGCAGAAAGGGAAGGATATTGAAAAGTACCACTGAGGTCTAAATTTAATGTACTGAGTAGTAGTAACTACCTACATCACAAATAATTCACTATATTATTGCTAAAAGCAATTGGCTAGTAATTTATTTCACTTGCTGTTTGTGGAATCTTGTACGTAAACTGACTATTATTTTTGTTTGTATCACAGCACCTACATTTCAAACATAGTTTGTTGTTTGAAATGCTTCATCATATTCTGAGGATGTGATTGTGCTATAAAAGCTCTCTTTACTTTCATACAATTTATTTTTCTTTGACTCCTTCTCTGTCTTTCTAAAATTAAAATCCTGACTGGAAATGCCATCTAGATCAATCCATGCAAACTAAAATAGCATGCTTTTGTTTATTATGGTTTTATCTCAAAATACATCAATGATTCTATTGCAAGGCTGAATAATTAACTCCTGATTTGTGCCTAACACTTATATTTTCATGTATTTTCTTCTTTTCAATAAGTAATATTACTAGCGTATCTCAAATTCTCAGCCATTCCTAAATTTAAAATTTTACTTTTAGCTTGTTCAAATGCACAGAAAATAAAGCTTGCCCTTTATATAAAAAAGGAATATTTTATTTCAAAAAATCAATTCCTAGAAGCAAGCAGGAAACATTTTGAAACAGGCAAATTAGCTAATCAATCATGTATAAATGTTTCTTAAATTTTCATGTTTTCAGTTACTAAATAGAAATTCACATATTTAATGATCACAACAGGAGAGATTGTTATTGAATTTGTTTGAGGAGATGCTGACTATGGGAGTGATCATAGGCTGAACCAACCATTGTAAGAGTATGGATCAATGAAATGAGCAGAGTAATATCATTGTCAAGTCAGTAGAGTACAGTTCTAAGACTATCATGCTGAAGTTTCAGCTTGCCCAGATCAAATGGCACTTGGAGCACCACATTCTCTTCTGGTCAGAAAAGCACACAGGAAACTCTGACCACAATGCAATGCAGCTGATCTCAAGTGCCAAAATTACAAGGATCAGGAGGAAAGTTTAGAAAATTTCAGTAACTTCGACTCTGAAATTAGTGTAATTTGAGGGCACTTCAGCAAAGTTTATAAAATATTTAATTCAGAGCTAGTTAGATTTTTGATGGGATTTCTGTGGAAAATTGAGCCAAACAGGCTAATTGACTTCCGTGACCTATACTTGTTTGCTTAATCTAGTGAGTCCTGGAACTATGCAAAGCAGATGATTCTGCTGATGGCACTCGAGGTTGAATTATGACTACCTGGAAAGATACCGAACGATAAATGATCAAACTTCAGGGAGTAGCGACTTCTTAATAACAGAAGGATCAGGTGAAAATAATGTGAAAATAAAGCTAAAGCACAAAATAAAATCCTTAATAGCTTTCAATTGAAGGATTATATTTCTCTTACATAAACTGCTGATAAATGAAACTACCACAAGAGATAACTCAATATCTAAGTCAAAACTGCTCCAGCAGATGGCAGCTGGGCTAAAGGGATTGAAGCTCAGCTAATGGGCATAATTTTCCAATAGAAAAGACTGCAAATGCTAGAATTCAGAAACAAATACCGAACATTTTGACAGTTAACATTACATTTGATAATGTGGATTTCACCAGCAGCATGGGATGTTTATAAAATTTAAACTAGCTAAACTTAACTGTATCATAAGCTCATTCAGTGAGATCACAGATCTAATATCTTTTATATAGGTTTAACCTGATTGCATTGCTTTCCCATAAAACTTGTTTATCAGTTAACATCTAATCCTATAAAGCTCCTGTTTTTTTCTGGGCAATAAAGCTAGGCTTTTACCAGTTTTAAGGAAATTTATCTGTGGTAATAAATTTAGGGTGTGACTGGTAAGTCAGAAATTCTGAAATTTAGATATTTTCAATTGCTGGAAGTCTGCAAAAGTTGATACTTTCAAAAGGTTTAGATGGTGGAATCGGGATGAAAACTAAGAGTTTGTAAGTGAAGCCAAAAGTAGGTCTGCTAGCATCTTTAAAAGGAAAATGCTGGTTAGAATCTTAGCTGAGTACCTATAATTAAAACTAAAAGCAAAGAGGCAACTCGTTCAAAGAATTGAACAAAGTGGCAATTTGGAATGTTAAAGAAAAGCAATAAGCTTGATAATGTACAAACAAGGAATGAGCATAGACCATCTACCGCTTCAAGCCTGTCCACCATTCAGTAAGATCACAACTGATCTGATTTTAACCTCAACTCTATGTTCCTGTATATACCAATAATCTTTCATCCCCTTGGTAATAAAGAATCTCTCTACCCCTCCCTTAAAAATGTCTAAAGATTCTGAATCCATTGTGTTTTGAAGAAGGGAATTCCAAAGACTGTCAACCTTCTGAGAGAAACAGTGTTACCTCAGCCCTTTTTTTAAAAAATGGGCACCTTATTATTTAAAGTATGATCCCTAGTTGTAGATTCTTCCATGAGAGAAAGTACAATTTCAACATCCACCCAGTCGAATCCCCTCAGGATCTTCTGTTTCACTTTAAAGACTCGTCTAAACTCCAGAGGACAGGCCTAACCTATCTACCCTCTCCTTATAAGACAGTCCACTGATTCCACATGTTAGTCAAGTAAACCTTTGCTGATCTGTTTCCAATGCATTAACTTCCTTCCCTTAGTGCCGTGACCAATACTGTATACAGTACTCCAGACACAGTCGGATTAATGCCCTGTATAACAGCAGCACAACATCCCTAGTCTTGCCTTCAGTTCCCCTTACAATAAAGCATAACATTCTATTAGCTTTCCTGATTACCTGCATGCTGACCTCCTGTGATTCATGCACTGGGACACCCGGATCACTTTGCATCTCAGAACCCTGCAACTTGTCACCATTTAAAGTGACTTCTTTATTCCTTCTGCTAAAATGGACATGTCCACACTTTGCCATATTATATTTCTATTTGCCAGATCTTTGCCCACTCACTTAACCTATCTAATACCCTTTTGTAGGCTTCTTATATCCTCTTACTAGCTGACTTTCATATCCATTTTTGTCAAATGGAAATTTAACTATTATGCCTTCAAATCCCTTCATCTCAATCACTTATCTGATTTGTAAAGAGCTGAGGCCTGTGCTGCAACCTGTATCGCACCCCACTTAACGTCCTACTAGCCTGAAGAGGACCCATTTATTCCTGAAGAAGGGTAATACCCGAATTGTTGACTTCCTTTCTTCCAGATGCTGTCTGGTTTGCTGTGTTCTTCCAGCCTGCAGTTTGTCTACCTTGGATTCCAGCATCTGCAGTTTCCTTTTGTCTCTGTTCCTACTCTCTGCTTTGTTAGCAAACCAGCCTTCTCCCCTTTGCCAATACATTACTCTCTACATTATGAGTTTTGTTTTCTGCAATAACCTTAAATGTACACCTTGTCAAATGCCTTCTGGAACTCTAAATACAATACATCCACTGGTTCACCGTTATCTACAGCACAAATGACTTCTTCAAAGAACCCCAGTAAATTAGTTAAACATGATTTCTCTGACAAAACCATGTTGACTCTGCCTGATTACCTCAAACTTAACCAAATGCTCAGTTATAAGATCTTTAATAACAGCTTCTAACATTTTCATTATGACTGATGTTAAGCTAGCTGGCCTGTAATTTCCTGCTTTCTGCCTCCCTCTGTCTTTTTGTAAAGGAGTTAATATTAACTATATCCTTCCAAAAGGACCTTCCCTGAATTTAATGAGTATTTGAAAATTAAAGCTAACTATTTCACTAGCTAACAAGGTATAGAGCTGGATGAACACAGCAGGCCAAGCAGCATCAGAGGAGCAGGAAAGCTGAAGTTTCGGGTCTAG